>JAYMTP010003396.1:0-17100 GCA_036897365.1 Geranium brycei | reverse complement strand
TGTAGGTTGACTAGGGTAGTCAATCAAGTCTGTATTTGACCTCATTTTGTTGGATTTTGGACTCACCACGATTGTGGTTGTGGCTGCGATTATTTATGAATTTCAGGCTTCAATTTAAGTGTTCTTAGGTTTTCTCCAATATTGAGTTCAATTTATGAAAATTAATATCCATCTCTGCTTCCACTACTGAGGCAATGATGAGACCTTTACAAATTCAACACAAGATGAGAAGAAGCATAGGAGCTTAAATATTTTTTCAAAGAGCCGTGTGATCGTCAATGGTCTTCTTGGCACTAGGATTCTAGGTATGCATGTTCTTTGCTGTAGTCTTTCGGATGTATTTTCCAGCTTATACTATGTTGTGCCTTGCCTTGGAATTGGATGATTAATTTAGCCTTGTCATTTTATTTCATGATGTTACGCCTTGAGTTTCTTCAAGTAAGTTCATTTTACTGTAAGTGATCAAGGCTTATAGTGAGTTGAAGGTATCAGTTGGGGTAGGGTAGTGTCATGATGAAATTTGTCTGATAATATCAGATGAAAAGAGAACAAAGCTAGAGCCAGCTTTAGCATATGCATTGTTGATGCTGTTAGACTTGGCCAGACTCTAGTTATTGAGGTTGTTTCTGGTTTTGTTATAATGTAATGTAAACATATTGATGATTTCTTTTATATACTAAAGGATCAACAGCTTGTAAGTTGAAATATTACTATACCGATTGATAAACCCTTCTTCAGTGCTGGAAAGTTTCCATCAATGGAGGAAGCTTGCAGACTGAGATTTGATACTTGTAAGGAAGCTTGCAGGCTGGAAAGTTTCCATCAGTGCTGTTTTCTCTGGAACCAAACAGACGACTACTTCTCTGTTTGGTTACTGAGAAAGGAAGAAAGAAAAGACTTGCATATACAATATGTGAATGCTGAATCACCTCCCAAAATGTCCAGAATAAAACAAATTTATTCAGTGGTTATGACATGAGAAAACACTTTTTCTCCTCTTCTTAAATGGAGACTTTTTTCTTAATGAAATATGTTGTGTTTGTAGTAATTAGTATCCGAAACTAAAAGCAACGGGGTGTTTTTGCTATTCATTTTTTTACATGAGATTTTTGAGGAGACAGATTCGTAGAAAGGAGCAAATATGTATGGAGTGGGGCTTAAGAGTTTTGGGAAATCTCAGTCCCTGTAATCATTCTCGGTTACTTCTACTGGATTAATCCAAATTAGTATATATAACATGGGCTCACGTATCTAAATCTTGAACAAAAAGAGGTTGATTCCTCAAATACAATAATTAATTGGGGGTATTATATATAAACAGTTTATTTCTCTCTATTTGTTTTGATGGACTAGCGGATGTGAAATAGTACAGGGTTGAGACTTGCAAAACTAAAATAATGACCGTTAGGACTTGCAAATTGATCGTTGGTTTTTACAATATTTTATACTTATTATTATAAAGTGTATCCATATTTATGTAATGAGCAAAACGTGATATACAGTGAAACAAAGCTAAATTTATAATCAAACTCATTTAAACTTAAGGAAAATTCTACATAACCCCTCTTAATTATGACCGAGTTTCTCTTAACCCTCATTGACTTCAAAATCAACTTGAAGTTTCACTTTACCTTTTTTTTTGTTAATTTTTTTGAAAATTTTCTTAAATTTTTGTGAAATGACAAAAATACCATTGCATTAAAAAAATTAAAATAAATAAATAAAACTTATTTTTATTTTTGTTTTCTTATATTTTTTTTATAAAAACAATATTTTTAACATTAATTTTTCTAAAAAAATAATTTTTATAAAAATTATAAAAATAAAAAACGATGTTTAAAAATTAATTTTTATAAAATTATTTTTACTACTAACAGAGTTTTATTCTTGATTTTCTACAACGAAAACATTATAGAAAAAAGTTCAAAATCATTTTTATTTATTTTAATTTTTTTAATATAAGAGTATTTTTGTCATTTTGCAAAAAAATAACAGAATTTTCAAAAAAGTTAACAGAAAATGGTAAAGTGAAACTTTTTCAAACTTAAGGGACTCCACAAGTTGATTTTGAAGTTAAGGGATAAATGAAACTCGAACATAATTAAGAGGGGTGAAGTGAAATTTTTTCTTAAACTTATTACACATTTCCAAATATATATTATCCAACACTCGTGCATGATCACTAGCCCGACTTCCAAGTAATTTTGTTACTGTTTAGTATACTTTATGTGTTTACTGTTACATGTGTAATCAACTAAACATTTATCTTTCGTTAGTTTAATGTAATGTTTTGAGATCCGAAAGTAAAATAAGTTGTGTTTTAGAGTACTTGAGGAGCTTTAACCCAACTGGTAGTTAGATTGCTTATCCCATGGCCGGGGTACAACCCGACCGTGTTTTCACGTGCTACCATATGAAATGAAACATATAATTACGTAAATGAAATATGTATTCACGTGTAATTATGAAACTGTTTAAATTTTAAAAAAATGAAACCAAGAAAATAATAAAATTGAATTTTTTTAATTTAAAAAAATTAAAAATTAAAAATGAAACCGTTTAAAATTTTAAATATGAAATCACAAAATATTAAAAATGAAAACACGACATTACTAAAATGAAACCGTTTATTTTAAAAAAAAATAATATCGCGAAATAATAAAAATAAAACTGTTTAATAAATGAAATCACGAAGTAGTAAAAATGATTTGTGCTAAATGATTAAACAAATTATAGTGAAAACACAATTTTACCCTCATAAAATATTTATGTTAAATGTGTTAAATAATAACTATAAATAGAGAATTAATTATGGTTACACAATGTTAAATGATAACTATAAATAGATGAATCAACATAAATATTATATGTCTCTAAAATTAGGGTTTTTTGTCTCATCTTCCTAACGTGTGGTACACAAGTTTTCTGCATTAGACGGCGGCCGGTTTTTTGCCTCAACAGACGGTCGGTGACTGAGATCACGATGAATGAGAACGTGCGGAGTGAGCTGGATGGACTTGATGATAAATGTTTGTTCTTATCGGTCTATTTGGAAAGTTCATTTTAGGCTTCTTACTCATTTCTTTTTATATCTAGAGTTCTTTGAAATTTTGTTTTTTATCTAGTTCTTTTTCACTCTTTTATGTCATTTTTTTTGGCCGAAGGCCGTGGTCCGCTCGTACATCCTGTAATCCGGAAAAACTATCCCGTAATTCGAAACCGGCACATGTACATCCCCTTAATTTGGAAAGTTATACCGTAATTTAGAAATCGGCACATGAACATCCCTGTAATCCGAAAAAGCTATCCCGTCATTCGAAAATCGACACGTGAGAGGGAGTGTAGAGATTAACGAAGTCCTTTTGAAGGCTCCACCTCGAAAGGAGAGAAGAAGACCACATATATTGTTGGGATAATTGCAAAAGACTGTCATGTTGTTTACATATTTTGCATAATGTGTATATTTTTGCATAATTGTAGGGGCAATTTGTCATTTTTATAAAAATCACATTTTGCAAAAACATGTAAACAACATGCCACCTTTTTGCAATTAACAAACAACATGACATTTTTTTGCAATTTCCGTATATTATTTAGATTCAACTCATTTCGGTTGACACTGTATTAAGTTTGAGGGGTTGTTAGGATAAAATTAGGATTTCCAATTTATATTATAGGTTTATTACCTATTTAGTTGATTTTCCTATTATCATTAGTATTTCCTATTTATTTTGATTCATAGCCTATATAAAAGGTTCTCCCCTATTGTATTTGACACAACATTATAATCAATAATATTCTCTACATCAATTCTATCATAGGCGAATCACGAAGCCAAGAGTGAGAGACAAAGGGAATGACTAGGGATCAAGTATTGATGGAACTGATCATAGTGTTCCAGACGTGTAAGTAAAGTAAATAAAATAACGAAAAGAAGATGAACTTGGGCAAAACGACGTCGGACGAAAATAACACTGTCGAGGTGTTTTATTAATAACAGAGCCAGGAGGTAACGTCAGCGTGTGAATGGGCCAATGGGGGATAGAGCTCTCAAGATCCCAATTAGTACAAATGAATGAGGAGGGTTTTATTTATAGAGTTCTATAAGCCTAATATTACAAGAACGAAGAGTAAGGCGAGTGAATCCGATCTTCTTAGAGGCTTGTTTCGTCAGGGCTGAGGTGGCGAGCTCTGTAAGTTGTAGGAGCGATGAGGTGGCACGCTTTGAAAGCTAAGGAAATCCGATTAGGCTCCTTTATCGTGGCATGCTTCGGTTGATAGGGCTTCGCCTTCGGGGTTCATTGGAGAGGTAGACCACTCTCTAGAGCTTAAAAATACAAGCTATGCCCTGCATCTTGGGCACGAATGGCTGCCACAGCAACTGCGGTGGCCGGTCGAGCTCTTATGGATGATGTAATCAAATACAATAATTAATTGGGGGTATTATATAAACAGTTTATTTCTCTCCATTTGTTTTGATGGACTAGTGGATGTGAAATTGTACAGGGTTGAGACTTGCAAAACTAAAATAATGACGGTTAAGACTTGCAAAATTGACCGTTAGTTTTTACAATATTTTATACTTATTATTATAAACTGTATCCATATTTGTAATGAGCAAAACGTGATATACAGTAAAATAAAAGCTAAATTTATAATCAAACTCATTTAAACTTAGGGAAAATTCCACATAACTCCTATTAACTATGATCGAGTTTCACTTAATCCCCTTAACTCCAAAATCTACTTGTGGAGTTCTTTAAGTTTGAAAAAGTTTCACTTTACCATTTTTTTGAAAATTTTATTAATTTTTTTGTGAAACGATAAAAATACCCTTGTATTAAAAAAATTAAAAAAATAAATAAAATTGATTGAGTGGATAAGATTGGTGCCAGCAAATTGAAATGTCTTGATTATCATCAGTTGAAGTTTGAAATGTCTTGATTATTATCAGTTGAAGTTAAATACAATCTAGTTGCATTCACAAAAAATAAATCATCATATAATCCTTATTAGGTCAACGGTTTTAAAGCATTACTGTAGTTTTGGTGCATTATGTGGGGTCCTATTTACTGTGAGCTAGTTACAAATGGTGAAAGGCGTGCAAGTTTGTGGTTCCTACATCTGAAATCAGAATTTGTGCAGTTTTCTAAATTTGACGAAGTTATGTTGGGTATTGGGGGTGTAGTTTGTTTCAATGGATATTTTTCATTCTTCCCTTTCATTTTTGAACCTCATGCATATTGGGAGATGATTGTTTTTGTTTCCATGCTTTATGAACCTTGTAATAGTTTTTAAACCCCTATGGCATATTGGGGGGTAACTTTTGAAGTTTATCTACTCATGTACTCTCATTGTTCAAAATGTTCATCCCCCAAGTTATAGGACCCAGTTACTATTAGTTGATAAAAAATTGTTTACACACATAATTAAAATCTTCTTGATTTTATCACATAAAATCTTAACCAGCTCTATACTACACAATCACCTGATTATCAGGTTAATCTTGTTAGTATAGTTAACTTTAAATTTTAAAATATGAATGAGCCCCTTGGTTGTTAAGTCGTTTCTCATACATAATTAAAATTTCTCTGATTTTATCATATACAATCTTATCAAGCTCTATACTACACAGTCATCTGGTTGTCAGGTCGGTCCTGCTAGTATAATAGAGTTTATCCATCCGTGTGACAGAAAGTTTATTACTATTGCACCCTCTGGGTAGTCCAGACTATAAACACAATACTGATAAATCTTTTCCTCACACTTGCATCATATGCAACAAACAATATCATTTTTTTTGAACTACAAGTCCCCAGGTAATTAGTTTGTTTCTTGTAAACAAAAATAAATAATATTTAATACAAAAGAAATAACAATTTATCTTCGAACTACAAGTCATATGGTTATCAGGTCGTACCTTGTAAACAAAAACAAATTTTATTTAATGTACAAAAATTTATTTTTCGAACTACAAGTCTCCTGGTTAGCAGGTCGTAACTTGTAAACAAAAATAAATCTTATTCAGTAGACAATATCATTTATCTCTCAAAATACAAGTCCCCTAGTTGTCAGGTCGTACCTTGTAAACAGAAATAAATTCTTATTCATCTACTTGGATGGAATACCTTAATATCAAATATGTCAATAAAATTCAATGATTTAACCGGTCAAGTTTTGTATTATTAAACTCTTTTAACAATACCGATGATCATATCATATATAATATTCAAAAATATTAACAGTATCTTATATCATTGTAGGCATGCTCACAAAATATATATGTGATATTCAATCTATATATCAACTGTGTATTGCAAAACAATTACAAAGGCATGCTCAACAAATAAATTTATAAATATAATATTTTTATAATACCAATGATCATATCACATATGACATTCGATAACAACAACAGTTATATCTCAAATATAATGCCACAAGTGTAAGCGGGATAACATGTCATATCAACTATATGCCATAACTACGTGCATCACAATATCTATATGTATAGATCTTATGTATATCCGAAAATAAGGCAATTAAAATAATTACCTTTGTCTATTTTGCTTCATAAGCATCTTCGTTTAACACTTTCAAAAGGATTGGAGCAAAATCGTCTCCCTTGCGGCAGCTATCTGATATCCGTACCTTAAAGACTGTTGTTCCTCATGGAATAACAAATCAAAAACGAAAAACTTAATTTTTCATACGATCAAGATACATAAACCTGACTCTGATACCAATTGAAGGATCGCAATAATACATCATATGTACGTAGTGGAATTAGAATATGCAATCCTAGTATGATCTTGTGTATTTGATCTACGAAAATTAAGTAAACTGTACCGTACACGTCGATTCCCAAGTTGACTTAGTTTCGAAAATTCAAAACCTTTTTGTGTATCTCTTGATCTCAAACGCCTAAGGAGCAAGAGCTCATTTTTCACCTTTGCTTGTCACTGTACACCCACTGAAAACAAGGGGAGAAATATTAGTCTGGACTTGAGCCCAAATTTCATTTGGGCAACCTACGTACCCCGTATCCAAGGGATCAAAATCCACGTAGTTCGACGCATACCCAAAACTCCTTTTGGGAACATCATGTACCCAAAACACCTTCTGGGATCGATCCAAAACTCCTTTTGGACTTTATATAATATGAATCTTACCAAAACCAATTTCGGATGTACTTGAGAGTTTATATTAACCTGAAAACTATTTTTGGGAATTCTCACGTTTACGAAGCAATTTTGTAAACTAAAAAAAATCTCTAATAAACATAATCACCGATATACACACACATTATATATACAATTTATTCAAATCATATATGTGCATATTATATATACACTAACCGAAACATTTAAACATATATGTATATGATCATGAAACGTGTACATGTATATACATGCAAAAATGAACTCATGCTTATAAATATCAAATAAACATATGTGTCTAGATATATGAATGTATAAAGATAAGCATCTAATGCTTATAATCATGTGATGAATCCATGTATCTACACATGTATAAATCAATAATTATATTTGTTATTAACACATATATACAACCACCGAGGCACTCAAATTTATATAATCAATATTATATATATTGAACACACATATATACACAGGAATGCCTTTCTAATACAAACTTTGAGGTTTTTACAAACCGTCCAATCCAATCACAAGCGTTGCTTTATGGAAATTTGCGCGCACGTTTTACTAGCGCGCGACACGTGTCTATACGTGTCCATGAAAGCTGACACGTAGTGACTTTTGGGGCCGCAAAAAGTTTCACCCTTAGAGCAAAAAATTTCACCTGCACTTTTGCTCTAGGTGGAACTGTTCGCGTTGGAGGTGAAACTTTTGGGTTCATGTGTAATTTTTTGCGCTGAGGATAGAACTTTTACGACCCCAAAAGTTATTGCGTGTCAGCCTTCATGGACGCGCGCTGAGAGAGCGTGCGCGCAAATTACACTGGAGCACGCCAACTCCTGTATGCAGGGTACACACAATAATGATGTTACATTTCCTTTGATCCACACCATTGCACATGGAGCAAGACCCTTTACCGATAACAAAAATGATGGCTTCTTGTCCTCATCTTGATTGGCACCCTTTCTCCTCACCTCTGGCGGCTCATTCTCTTGCTCTCGGTTTTAGGGTGTGATTCCGTTTGTCAATTAGGTTTAGCTTTTTATATTTAGGGTTTGTTTTAATTTTGAACTAATAAAAATTAATTCTGACCCAATTAGAATATATTTTAATAATTCAATATGATTAAAAACAAAACTTAATATAACATTATGTCATAATTAATGACAATATTAAATATACCATTTATATTTAATATATGGTAAGACTTAATTAACATTTAATTAAATTATATGTATTTATTATATTCACAATATAATAAATACATATTCAAACTTATTTTATAATTTGGGTTTCCAAAACTCGATACGATTCGACTTTACTTTGTGTGTGACCATATAGGTTCAACATTAGACCGGTAGTAATTAATCTCATTAATTACTAATTGAGGATACTATCTAACAACACTCCTTAATGACTGGATAACGTGAATGTCAATATCAAATAAAGATGAACCCGACTAAGGGTAATGTATCATTTCCTTCCATCGTTACAACTCCGAATCATCCTAGGGTATGGTTATGTCTGTCAAACCCTAATAGATAATCACTATACTTCACGTCAATCTCGATGGTTATGGAATAATTTTAAGAAACTCTTTTCTTAAATTATTCGTCTGCCTTGGCCAATGTACTTGTTCAACTATAGGATTATTGACAGTATAGAGTTCAAACTCATTGCCTAGAGTTGATGGATTCCCTCTTGATTCGCCACTAATTATATATGTACTCAATCATACCCAACGACCTTTCAACTAGTATTAATGTACATTAGGTGTCCAGCATCAAAGTATAGCAAGTATTCTATTAATTACTGTGACGATCTCAGGTCAAAGAAAACGATCTACATTTTTCCCTTAAGACAATTTCCACATTGACAGTACGAGTAATATCACAATTTGGGAAATCTCACTTTTGGTCAGTTCAACGATCATATCTCTATATGCATCATCTATACGTATAGCTTAATGAATGAGATCCATTAATACCGTCATACCTACATTGATTTTCTGGATCATCGTAGGATCATCATAGTCCTAGTACGATGATCCTACGATCAAGAACAGTTTAGATCAAGGCTTATAATACATGACTCTCATTATCGTAATCCCTATTATGATGTCATGTATACCAAGTTAATCAAGGACCTATCATATTACGATATCAACAAGTATCCGTATATGATAACACCATAAGCCATTTATTAATCTCTATTAACAAAACATTATGTATACGATTGTGCACATTAATGATTGAGTATCGGGCATAATTCCAACAGTAATGAGCTATATATATTGGTTCGTGTTCCCGAATTCCAACGTTACTTTTCACTGAATAATGAATATATAGCAACGTGGTGCTCCCTCGTCATGTCATCAACTTTTTGCCTAGTGTAGTGTGTTTTTCTTGTAACTGAACAATCTACCTGAACTGCAGAAAACATTGTGTGCAGAGCTATAATGTGTTTGATTTCCTTAAAGACGTTGTCAGCAAGGTTCCTGACTATGGCCATGGTCATTCTGACACTAGTGCTGAGGATCGGGCTATTCCTAAGAGAAGGTTTGAAAACTTTCATTTACATTTTCTCTCTTTTTTTGTTAACCCACATATCAATGTAAATTGTGTTCTCCCCAGGAAAGCTGTTGTTGGTGATGAGGGTCATGATAGTGATGAAGAGTTGAAGAGAAGCAAGATGGTAAGTTTCCTTGTCCAGTTTTTTAAAACTGCTTGGAATGATACTACAAAAATATTAGATTGCCATTTTCATAGTACATGCTCTTCGAATCTTTTATCTTCATCACTGACCTAAGTTGGTTTATTTATAATTTGGCTAGAACAGTGTAGTTCTTCAAACATCATGTCTTGACATCAAATGCTTATTCTCATGTCATTGGAACTTCACATTGTAATGACAGTACACATACCTTCTCATCCAGAGACTAATGCAACTGTGGTGTCTAGAGTTATCTCAGATCAAATTTATGTAAAATAGGCCATTGATTCTGCATCCGGTTTATAATGCACAACCATGATTATGTTTGGTTCATCAATCCGAAATCGAAATATGAATTCAATCTTGAATAGAAGTCCCAAACAATTATGGACAGTGTTTCAATTATTACATAAATTGTGAACCAGACTGCAGAAAAGGGTATTTTTCAAAGTGAATAGCATGATTTACTGAAATAAAATGGACATTTAGAGCAGATCATAAATTGATCATATCTGGCAGGCTGAATTAAACATTATTTGAGAAAGTGCACTATGCCTTACCCTGTTTGAGAGAACATCTTTGTAGCAAAGGCCCAGCTGAGAGCAGAGGAGCGGATTCGTAAACAGTAGCAATCAACAAATGGATCTTACTGACATCTAGTTGGTCTTGCTTCTGTGATCCTTTCTTCACCATAATGATCTCTGCATATATCTGCATTACATGCAGGTATGTCAGTTCACAACCTTGGGCGCATTGGGATAAAAATATCATGTGCATACAGTTTTTATCTCGCGAGAAGATTGAAGAAGAAAGAATCTAGCATGTTGGTTACAAAACACTACAAACTCACAATTTGATATGATCACTAGTTAAACTCACAACTAGTTAACAATTTCAACTTGTTAAATATGTGATTTCTTTCCCTTTCCTACTACATGTACCTAACAGGCACCACACAACTGAACTGATGACCAAATTAATTGAATAAAAAAGGTTATGAAATATAAAAAATCAAACTCTAAGCCTTCAACTTAGCATCATGAGTCTCTAACTTACAATGAATAAATCTATCCTGCTCATGAATCTATTTATCTTGCACTCGAAGCAACATTAAATCAATTCAACTGATCATATAAATTTTAACTCTTAAATTATCAACGAGTCAAACAAAGTCAAATTGGTATCAAATAATCATGTCCCCAACAATATTAATAAACTCTCATATTCATATAGGTAGATGAAACTCCTTCATAAATTTGGCTCTTCATGCTTTAAATATTGTTAATATATGGACCTTGGGCCACTATGTGTAATCGTCTAACCCTATGTAAACTTTTTTTTTTATCAGCAAAGATTTTATATTGATGAAAGTTAACCTAGTCTTCCTGAGACGGAAAAAGTAAGTGAACATGATACATTGAAATATTGATGTGAGGAAATTGAAATACAAAATGATTTGATTTGATAAAAGTAGAGTCAAGGCCCAGTGAAGGCCCAACTCCAGGCCCAACAGATGAAGCCCGGTCCAGAGGATTGCAATCGTGGATGATGCCTCGTTTCCCACCCACACGTGCTAGCTTCAACCCTATGTAAACTTTATCTCCTGTACAACCTATATATAGAGACTTATGTATCAATAGTTTATCATCGAATACAATACATTCGTTCACCAAATCCAATATGGCATCAGAGCTAATTTAGATCCTAAATTACTCTCCCTCGCTTCTGAAAAATTAATCTCGTCGACATCACTCATCGACAATCTTTGGCACTCCACCGATCTAGAACTCCAAGACATTATCGCTTCAAGCCTCACAACGATCTCGTCATCATCACCTAGAGACCGCCGCTCCTCCTAATGCCAACGATCCACACAACGCTCCAGGTCTACTCTCGCAGACGATCCCATCCAGACCACCAATCGGAGAACAACGACGCCACAAATCGGAGAGCAACGACGACATCGTTAGGTCGTCTTCATCAAATACCGCCCACCAGTGAAGGTTTCCCAAGACTTTTCTGGCCGGTTTGCACTTGATTCTAGCACCGACGATCGGTTTCTGGCAATCGGCAAAACATCCACAGTTTAGATCAGAGTCCAATTGGAACAACCTTTCTAGGGACCTCCGTTCATTACCGTAGGCGAGTGAGGCTTCCCCAAGCTTTTTCCAGTCGATCTGCACCGGCACCGCCACGCGTACACCTCACGTGCTGACACTGTTCACCTAAAAAATTGCTACTTCGAATTGTTTTGCAGAACCTTCAGAATGACTTATCACAACAAGAGTCTATCTGGTACAAGAAATACTTGCAACTACTGTAAAAATCAGGTCATTGGATTGCAATTACTGCAAGAAATCAAGACTCTTTCTCTCTCTAATGGACACACACTCTCTTTCTCCCCCTCACTGATTCATCTCCTGTCCTCTTCTTTCCCTCTCCTCTTCTCCTCGCTCCTCTCCCCTTAAAAAAACAGACTATATTACGATTTTCGGCCATCACCACAATCCACTTTATTTGATGATTTTTTGGGTCCAGATCTAACTATTTTTGGGTATTTTTGTTCATCAACGTGGAGAAGGTAGTGTCTATGGAGGAGGCGACGGAGAAGCATGGAGGCGCCAAAGAGGAGAAACTAGGGTTTTGCAATATTTTTATTCAGTTAATTTTTAATTTTTTTAAATCATATATGGTTCCGTCTAACTGATAAAACCGACTAGAATTTATAGTTATCTGAAAGTCTGGTTTCAACTCAATTTTGGCCAGTTTTAATTCCAGAATTTTGAAACCAGACACGACCGATTTGGTTTTTAGTTTGAACCACCAGTTCCGATTAACTGGGTTTGAGCACCCCTACACTGAAGGCACATGCAAGCGCTAGAAAATACAACCATATTTTCTCAGGAATTATACGTGCTATGGTAATGAGTAGGATTTTATGTTCGAAAATAGTAGTGACATTGTGACTCAAGATTTCATTTAAGACCAAATTGATGCATGAAATGAATCCACACACCATCTCTCCCACAAAAGTGGCCATTGATACCATATATAAAAGCTTATTGTGATTGTGAAACTTTGTCTCCACTAACAAAATGCATCATTCTCATTAACAGAATCTCCTGAAAACTTATGCTGATAACTTGGAGTGCACAAAAACAATTAGGAAGAAGATGCCTTGTGTATCGGAAAAAAAATTCAGTTTATATAAGTATTTCAGATCACATTAGCAACAAGAGTGTAATTTCTTAATAAGTTGAAAGATATTTTAAATATTTAACATAAAACTTTAACAAAGTTTCTAAAGGTGCAACAAAATCAAATTTCTTTAACTGTGGTTTGATATATGCTTAAAACTTAATTATCCTGGTGTACAAAAACGATATATAATTAATGGTTGTTACTGATAATTTTCTCTTATCTAATATAATGGTGACAGTCAAAAAAGTCCACCACTAGCAAACTCTAGTGGAATCTAAATCACGTATCTTTCCACGTTAGATCATATGATTGCTAAAGTAACACTATAACAAAATCCACAAATCTTTGGAGATTGATTAAGAAAATGAGATTTCCAATATTTGCTTACACATCAATCATGACACACTTCATCACAAAGCCATACCTATTTTTATATAGCTAATATATGATTGATTTTAGAAGAAAAGAAAACGGGAGATGAAAAGACCAAAATGCCCACCCCTCCCTAATAACTTGGTAAGTTACATTTTAGACTCTTGGCTGGCCTTCATGTTAGCTTCAATATCTCCGATCACTCCGACGGCTGCGTGTCCGTTTCCGGTGACTGGAGCTCCCTTTACGGCCTCCGGTATGTCGTCGTAATCGTCATCCATATCCATCTTCTCCTTGTGCTTTCCCCATAGGACCGAGTAAAGTCCTATCACTATCAGGATTGAACCCACCACTCTGCACCCAAAACAAATTAAAGGTCACCAAATTTGATTTAGTAAGGAACAAATGGAATTAAAGAACTTAAAGGGAACATAAATTAATATTGATGATACTTGGTGAATGGTGATATTTGATTCCTCTATTGCTATAATATTATGGTCCCATTAGAGACAAGTTGGTTCCAATAGATAAAGATGCTATAATGCTACATATATGCTTATTACATACAGTCTTAAAACAAAGATACCATTAGGAACATTTGGCCTATATGCATGCATGGACATCAAATAATATCCATATTCAATTTGCTATGTCCCATGCCAAAATGATCCAAATTAATGTTACGCAAACAAGTTGTAGTTAATAGCAAACAAGTTGTACTTAATAAACAAAGGTTTTGTTTTTTTTTTGATTCAGTTCAGTTCATATCATATTAAATTCATTGTTATTATTTATAAGAAATTACCACTCGTAAAATATTTATCAAGTAATGGAAATAGTTCACGTCTTTTCAAATAAACTGAGTCAGACAAAAAAAAGGAAGAACAATAAAAGCTAAAATTTTACCCTCCTAGAAAGATCTTTTCGGCTAGGATGAAAGAACCCATGATAGCTACGACGATCATCATCAAAGGGCTGAAAGCAGTGGCAAAAACAGGGCCTTTCATTTTAATCACCATTCCTTGGACAAAGTAGGAAATGCTTGACGTCACAATACCCTACAAATTAATTAACAAAAGTAACAAACATGTTATGTATGTACAATTCAATAATTGTACCATGTTTTGGAGTAATGAAATATGTGTCATCTACATATATATATATATACTTACGGCATAGGCAGCAGCAAGAAGGTTCATGTCCCATCCAATTTGCCAGACGCCGGTTTTGTGCTCCATGGCGAAAGTGACGGCGATGGCCTGAATGGTCCCGATGAAGCAGATCAAGGTTGTGAGGGAGAGCTGGTGGTTCTTGTAGGTCTTGAGTGCCTTGGTCTGGAGAACGAAGAGAGAGGCCCATGCCATGGTCGCTATGATGAGCAGGATCGACCCCTTGAACCAATCCTTGTCGGTCGTTCCCGTCGTGTCGGTCGTGTACGACTTCTTGGGGTGCATGTGCTTCGTCCACACCAACTCCACCATCGGCCCTTTGTACAACGTCATCAACATCGCCCCCGCCACCGTCACCACCGTCCCCGCTATCTTCGCTTGGCACCGTACTTTCTTCACGTCTATTTTCTCCATCCTTTCATTATTTTATAAAAAATCCACATAATGATATTAGTTGATCAATTACAAGCTAATATAACTTGAGTTAATTAATTGGTGAAAATATTTATATCTTTTGGTTTTGAGGGGCCGGCCCACTATTTACAAATATGGAGTGTTATGACAATCTCCAACCTGTTTAGTTAATTTTTGATTAGTTATTATGCTAACCCACATCTGATTTATTCTCAATTAACTTTGGAAGATCTTCTTCGTCCAACTAACGTCTAGCTTTTAAAAAAAATATAGTTGTACCTGCACAAGACAGCCATGATGAAAGTCATTGCGGGGAGCATGTTGCTCATCGCGCAAGAGAAGGTCGGTGAAGTGTACTTTAATCCAGCATAGTAAAAGTTCTGGTCGATCACGGGCCTGTATAAGGGGAAAAGAGCATTAGTATGGACATTATTTATTACTTTGTACTATGATTTTATCATGTGTGTATATATGTATGTACTAACCCGAGGAGTCCGAGGATGAAGAGTTGGACGAAGAGGGGAAATGTAATTCGAGGCTGAGCTTTCCTCTCGAAGAAGAAGGCCAAGGGGGCGATGACGGCGGTGGCAATGGCGTGGCGGTAGACGACTAGCACGTAATGGCTCATCCCTCGGTTGAGGGACACCTTGGTGATGATGTTCATGCCCGCGTAACCAAATTGTAACGCTATCATGGCAAAGTAGGGTTTCGAGGTCTCGAGAAACTTGTTGCATCCTGTTAGCTTCTCCATTTTCTAGACAAAGTTGCTCCAAATAATGATTTCCCGGAAAAAATCGGTAAGAATAGTACTTGGGATGAGGAAGAGGATAGAACTGATCAAGAGAGTTAAGGTAAGGTAGAGAGGAGCAATGAGGCTTGTTCCTAGGTAGTGATGGTTGAGGTACCTCCTATTTATAGGGGTTTTGAGGCCAATGTCGGTCTCAAAACATGAATTAGAATAATGTATTTGAAAATGATGGATTAGATAGAGAAAATGGTAGTGGGAATTTCAGATCTAGCCAATTCCATTTGGGCCTACCCATGTATGTGCAATCCGACGGAGTAAATGTTTTTGTATATTTTTTTATGAATTATTACATGTTATCCATTCAAGGTATAGAATTTGATGTAAATAAAAATAATTATAATAAATATTAATATACCAAAATGTCGTAGAAACAACCGATCGACACTAGGTATGTTATTGTAATTTTCATAGCAACGTCGTACTAATTAGGTTTGATAATTACATCAACTTAACAAGTTTATACAATGATTTAACTTAAATGCGGTGTATGTGCATAATAAACTTATTAGTGGTGGTGTATGTTACGCCGCCACTAATATATGATGCCGATAAAAGTCAGTGTACACCGCCATTATTGATTTATATCGACATACTTAGTGAAGGTGATCCCGACACTCCTGTTAGGTGAGTGATCCGGATAATCTCATCATCCTGAAGATGGATGATCAGGAAATCGGTGTCATGGCCAAAATCTATGTTAAGCACCACTAAGGACTGCCAAAGGAAATTGTTGTTCACGGTTTTGGAGCTCACGAGAGGAGGTCATCCAAATAGAAAACGACTGGCTAAAATTTGCATTGTAGCAAGCAGAGATTGATAACGTTAATGACAAATTGACGGCTGCGACGGAGTAGCGAGAGCCTCAACTAGCAGAGGAATAGCACAAAAATAAGCGATAGAAGAGTGTCATTAGGCTACTAAACAATTTAAGTGATTGCACTACGTGATAAGGTTACAATGTTAGAAGGAGAGAAATACTATTAAAATGATATGTTTGAGAATATAAGATGTCTTATTTTTTTTCTTTCCCTATTTACCCATAAATCTACCCCACCCAAATACCTTTGTCGAGCCTCGAACCCTGGTCTAAATCCAGGGAGCGAGCAGTGTCAACCACTAAACCACAATAGAAAATTCTAATACATACCTTAACATGCAATATCTCTAAGTAACCCCAATCCCGTTTTGGGACTCGTTTTGTAAATTTATCGTCTAACTATGCGTATGAAACTTATTTTATAATAATAATAATAATAATAATAAT
>JAYMTP010003395.1:0-17108 GCA_036897365.1 Geranium brycei | reverse complement strand
CAATCCAAATGAATGAAACTAACAAGATCTCTGATTAGCTTGGGGTTCTCTCACTGCCCGTATGAGACCTGCAAAATTGCAATGTTAAATCACTAAGCTAAACACGAGGAGACAAACCTATCTTGACCTTAGCATGGTAACCTATCTTTCTTTTTGTTATAGCTTTCAATACATCGTAATTTCGAAGACCCAGCTGGCGCAGTGGTCCAGCCTGGGATCTGCTATGGCCCCGGCCACAGTTCAATCCCCATTGGGTGCTTCGTGGGAATGGGGTGGGGTTGTAGTTTAGGATTGGTGGGCTTTGTACATGGGATTGGGCTGGGTAGTTTAGGTGGGTAGTAGGGGTGGCTTTGTGGGCCCAATCCAAATCAAAAAATATATACATTGTAATTTCGAATCACTCTAGTACATTTTTCTTATGCTCACATGAAAGGAAAAAGTTAAACCCATTTTGTATGGAATTTCATATCACCAGAGGTAGAGAAGCAAAAGAGAAAACTCCAGCTCGATATAGACAACAAGATAATAACTATGTTAGGGAAACAAGACAGTGTTTTAAATACATATGAACATATTAACTATTTTAGAAGATTTATCTGCCTGTGCTTATATAAAAAGCTTAACTACACAATAATTCAAGAGAAAAACTGCAGATGATT
This sequence comes from Geranium brycei, assembly GCA_036897365.1. Taxonomy (NCBI): domain Eukaryota; kingdom Viridiplantae; phylum Streptophyta; class Magnoliopsida; order Geraniales; family Geraniaceae; genus Geranium; species Geranium brycei. Next base: position 16,449 of record JAYMTP010003395.1, on the reverse strand, counting down.
CAAAGAAGACAGCATTTTCCCCGTTCATCAAGGGCTTAATCAAACTTTCTACAAGGACATCACTACAAGACAACTTTATACATGCACATACCTCCAGCAAAATAACATAAAATAATATTCTGCAATAACCCACTTCTAAATTAATCACCAAGTCACAGATCCAAAAACTTAAAAACTTAGCCAAGTTTGGATAATTACCCAAATGCCAGGATCCCAGACCCCCAAGAGAAAATACTTAGCTGACGACCCTTTTCCAAAATTTTAATTAAGACACGTTTAAGGTAGAAACTAGAAATCAAAACAGATTCAATGCCAGAATAAATGTTAGGTAGTGTTGGAAGAAGAAAAAATATGCTCCCCTAACCATGACTAACATACCTTGCATTTGGTTATAGTATTCTGGAGATGCCAAAAACCATAAATTATGTTTGTATCATTAGTATATAACAAAATTATATCTACATACTTCCCTGAAACAACTCAGTTAAAAAAGCCTTCAAAGAGATGTATTGATCATATCACAATTCACAGCCTAGCTATATGGAACAATAAAATAATAAAAACTAGGTCAAGTTGTGCTTTTTCCTCGAATAAATTTCCAATTACACTTAACCACTTCATGTACAGCACTCTAAGACATACATATAGTATGGCTGCATAGCTACCTAACTATATGATAAAACAATAAAACGACATGGACGATAAAAGTGTTTGAGTACGTGTACAGCTCCCAAATGATTTGTGAATGATAAAGTCATACATAAAATAACATAAGATATCGAAAACAAATGGAATTTGATGTGCGGACACTTACCAACAAATAAAGGCAGTCGTTCAAATTCCACGACTGCAACCATTGTGCTAAGTAACTTTGCTACTACAGTACCCGACATAATTTGGGTCAAGTGGCAAAGAGCTCACTTCTATTTCTATATAAGAGAGTTCTTGAGTTCAAACCTTGATGCATACAATTGCTGATAAAAAAACATATGACAAAGTAGATGAAAGACAAATTTCAACTCCTCCCTCTCTTGTGCTAGCTAATTAAAATTCTGGTCACCCTCCATGTTTATTGAAGATGGAAGGCACATTCCATTTTAACAGTCAAACATCTCATTAAGGAAAGTGTAAACAGCAACTGAAAAGGAAAATAAAGGAATGACACAGGTTTTTTGGCCCAGAAAGATTACAGGTACAATCAAACCCAAACTCCAACACATTATAAAAAAATGCAGCAGTAATAATTTTCATTAAGCAAGCAAAGAAGAAGAACAACTACAACAACAATAATAATACAAAAATATTAAGGCAGCAGTACCTTAAATCTTCAAGGAAGTAATTGGTCAGCAGTCCAAACATTATTAGCCTTCTTATGCTCCATATGAAAAACTACAAACTCTATATGTTCCAGGTTCCGAAATGAAAATATGGGCAGTAATCATAATGAGCTAAACTACCAATCTACATGGATGCTTGGAAAGTATTGTTTTATCATGTCAACCTTAGATGACAGACAGACGGATCTAATACAAAGTTCAAATGATCAGGATTTCAGTCTTTATTTCTCGTGGGACCTCGGGGAAAAAATGGCTCGCTTGTTAATTTTCTGCCCTTCACTTCTATAGTAAACTCGTGTAAAATATTAAAACTAGATAGCTGATGGCATACATGCGTGCACCGCATCACCAGAAATAATTACTCATTAACCGGGAAACTGGCATGAGACACATATGCATGCACTGCAGCACCAGAAATGACTACTCACTTATTGGGAAACAATGTTACCATATAAAAGCTTCCAAAAACCAATCCCATAGAAAAAAGATATAAACCATATGAAAAATTAAACCAATATTGACTACTCAACCAATGTTTGGAACAAAACAGCTGAAACCAAGTCTATGTTCCCTGGAAAAAAAGTAATCGTGTAATGAAACAGGAAGCTAACATCTTTATGGTTGTGAGGCTGTCTTCAACATACACACACCAAAGTGGTTTCCATATCAAATTTATATGTCGAAGCAGCAGAGCTATTCATACATGAACAAACTACGAAGTTCAGCCTTTACAGCTACACCTAAATGTTTCCGCACAAAAGTTCAATACAATCTAAAGCAAATTAACACTACAGAACCATGTGTCGTGTGGCTATGGGTTTGAAAGACTTACTTGCTCTTTTAGAGGACAACAGATCCGCAATGTATCATCCAGATACACCATCCTCAAAAGATAACAACTTCAGAACTCTCCCATTACACATCAACCCCAATCAATAAACGTGCATGATGATTAACACCTTACCTTTTAAAAACAAATACTAGTTCCAAGCACAGCTCAATCTGCATCATACAGCTTCCAAAATATGGGCACAAAAGCAATGGCTGACAAAAAATTTACCAGTCAGCTAGCAAGGCAGAAGGATATAATTGGAGAGATAACACCCCGAAATCTGTGAGAAGCACCTGAAATGAGAATATAAAAAGAAGGGCGGAGGAGACTATTCAATTGCATATAGTAATAACTTACATTCACTTCTTTAGATTTTATTTCTTACGTCTGACCGGTACAGCCTTCTAGAGTGTACCTATACAAAATTACAAACCAGAAAACCCAAGGAACAAGATAGCCAAGCAAAAGTCAGGAGATTATTGCGCCAAATAAAAAAAACTGTTTATTAGAAACGTAAATGTATGTACAAGAGAAATTCTTCTCTGATTTGTAAGAGCTACAGCCTGGATACAATTTGCCTATAATTTATAGGATACGTACTTTTACATTGACCAAAAAGATCTTTACAGTCAAAGCCACCAACTTAATACAGGAGCTAAATCCAGCATTTGAAAGGCTCTCTTGTGAATCAACTTCTGCGTAGTCTACAAAATAACCTAATGTGGAGCTGACCGTCGAATGATCACCCAACATGATAGGTCATTTCCTGACGATCACACATGTTTCATTTGCCAATAGTATATGGAAGAAGACTATACAAAGAAAGCAACTTCAAACCATCATGTTCAAGTCTGAAAGATCATCCATTGGAATTTCAAGGCCCATAAAGTCATTATCATGCAGCCCATCATCATCAATGTTCAACCATGAACCCAGATCCTGTCCTTGGCCATCAAGATCATCACCACCAAGAACGTCCATTCCCGGTAACTGCAGGTGGGATAAATCAATAGGGTCGTCCAATTCATCCAAGCCAAACTCACTTTTTTCCTTGGCATTGTTAATGCCAGTTATTTCACTTGGTTTTGACACAGCTGGTTTGGGTTTCTCTGATATCTCGCCTATCAGGCCATTCACAGATACTGATAGCTGAGTTGTTTTCTGTTTAGGCTTAGTTTTAGATTTTCTTTCCCCTTTAACATTGGACAATGTTGGCCGGCCAATTTTATTAGTTCCATTTCTAGATAACCCCTCTCTGACTTGCCCCTTCCCTTCTCTATCCCTTTCACTCCTTTTTCCTTTTGTACTGCTTGAAAAAGAAGCACCAACGCCCGACGAGCCATTTGAAAACCCACCAGATGCCAATCCATCAACATCATCAAGCAACATTTCCCTTCTCTTCCCCCTATTTGACCATGCATCTTGTTTCACACTATGATCAGAAGAGTGATTTGCAGGCAGGACTAAATCAGAAGAGCTAACATCATGATTATCCATGTTCTGACCTAACCGTGAAGTCATTAAAGGGCTTTGCTGTGATCTCATGGAAACTGCAATAGAGACAACAATAATTCAGATGTCCAAAATAACAACAATTTGACTAATATGAAGATGGTGAATTCTATTTACGGAAGAAGATGCTGAACTATTTGTCTATGCCGAAAACTCCACCAAAGTGGGCCACTTGCTTAATATATGAAAAATTGCATTAGATGAATTACCTGAAACTCTGGCTTCCAATGGTCTTGTGGATGTGCTGGCAGATTGTTTGATAGATTCACCTTCATCAGTAGTATCTATGGACCGTGCACCGCTGCCATTGGAGGATCCAGAAACAAATATATCCTTGAATAAAGGATCACTGAAACAGCCCTTTCCCGTCTCCTCAAACTTATGGCACCTTTCTAATGTCCGCTTAACAAATGCTAGGGCAGCTTGCTTAGCCATCTTGTTAGCGGAGCTCTTGCTACTCAAACCCCAACAAGACTATAAAAAAAGCATAATCATTAGTTGGATCAGGATTGCTGATAAAATCATATATGCATTGGGAGAAATTAAAAATGAACTACAGTCACATGAATGTGAACATATATAGCCATCGTGCTCGAGAGGGGGGGTGATGAGAGTATGAAACAGATCCTCTTTTCATTGGAATTATGTTATATATTGTTGACGAATTTCTGAATTAGATCAGTATAAGTTATCACCCATAAATACGCCGTATATTTACAATGAACAACTTTGCAGCCAAATTCTGACATTCTGTTTTCTAGATTGGTTTTCATTTAAAAGAGGCAATTTCACACCCGAGAGACAAAATGGACAATTCCGTTGCATTAGTTAGCTGATTAGTTCGCCCTTCATAGCCTTCTAGAATAAGCTCCTTCATGTAGTCAGGACAAGTATTGAAGTACATGATAATTTTGCAGAACACCACACTCAGGTTGCCTTTTCTGCCTCGGCACCAGGCATATTCACATCTTCAGAGTAGAAACACAAAGCAAGCAACTAGATGTGGACTGGGCCCTCAGAGTCAGATGCAATGCCAAAAAATCAAAATTTTGGTTTGGGTTATGTTATTAAGCTTCTGGCTTACTTTTGCTTGCATTTCAAAGTTCGGAAGGGGCCAAGGCAAATACGTTAAATTGACAGATATGTCACAAGGAGCTGTAGTAGTTGCATACGGCTTGAACTTTAAAAGGGTTATTCAAACTTTCTAAGAGCTTTGATAACCTAATTTGGGTGTCTAATTCCCTATGAGACTGATTTGAACTTCAAATTGAAAAGGGAATTTCCAGTGGTTTATATCTCCCCAGAGCAGTTTTTGCTTATGAAGTCCTAGGTGTGCAACAAACTGATTTCTTCTCATTCATTCTCTTATTAGCTATATGTATATGTCTGATCTTGATTCTAAAATTCAGTGCAAGGATCCCCATGAGTTTACGCAGTCTATAAAATATTGTCTGGGCCAAAGCTAACAACACTTATATGTACTACAACCTGCCATGCATTAATGCATCCTGGAGAACTATGATTTGCATAATAGAAATTCCAGTCATTTTGAGGAAAAATGGAAACGTATTTTTTTCTCTTCCAGACGATAACAGAACATTTAATAGTTGAACTGTAAAACCTGAAGCGCTGGACTGTGTGTGTCTATGAATATGTCCATATGTCCAATCAGAGAAGTCAGCCAGAAAAAGTTCTAATTTAGTTTGTTCTGAAATACTGAAGAAGCAAGGACAGACAGAAATGTTACCATGTATTTTTCATAAGCCATTCCAACAAGTTTATCATGAGCACGATGCTCAAACTCCCTACACAATATATATTACATGTCAGTAACATTATCTGACAAGGTTCAGTACGAGACTGTTAATAGCAACGCATACTAACACAGAGCAAATTTATGTGCAGCAGTGCAGCAAAAGAATTTTTTTACCTTTCTTGGAATTCTTTTCTCTCTGACGCAGACTTCAAAAGCCTATCTAGGAAGACTTTCTTCTTGAAAACCTATCATAGAAGTAGACTATACATGAAACAAACCAACAATAGGTCGCGAAAAAAAATGCAAGAACTTTTTTTGTCTCTGTTTCCTAGAAACGCGTTATGGGTCAAATTATCTTGGGTTGTAGATGGGCTGATCTCTATGGTTTATTCATGGACTTTTTAATGGATTCATACAGGGAGAGGAGCATATGTTCTTGTAAAAGAAGCCAAATGACAACTTCAAGAATATGGATAGTAAGAATATGCAACAAATATAAAAAATAAAAGTGGGGGAATTAAAAGAGATTTATATTGGCATAATCACTTCTAGAATGCCATCAGGAATTACCTGCCTACGGTACTTCTCCTCCAATTTGCTGATGTCTTCATTGATTCTTTCACCTTCTGTCTGTGCTACATCAGGCTGAACAGAGATGAACATTCAAATAAAAAAATGAATCAACATAACTTAATAAAAAGCAATAACGAATATGGCATTTTAAGGGTAGAGCAGATAATTATTCCCCTAGCTTCCCAACACACATGCATGGACAAAAGGTGATGATGATGAATGAAAGATACTAGATTAGATCAGTTTACTGTTCGATGCGTCATTCAACGACCAAACTTACGGCATGCTTTGCTTCAAAGTATTGGTAAACCTAATAGTTTGCACCAAAATTGGTTTAAAATCAAGCATACCATTTCTTCAGTGAAAATTCCAATACTTTGGATCTCCAGAAGAAGCTTTTCATTTATATCCATACTCTCATACTGAACTTCGGAACAAGCCATGCTAGGCATTACTCCGTTATTTGGAGAATGACTGAAATTGGAGTTCACTCCAGCATTTAAGATGCCAAATATATGACTCTCTTGATCATGGCCAGGTCTCCCACTTATTCTGTAGCCATTAAGAGCAGTATGCCCAGTATGTGTAAAGTCAACTAGAGATCGATGACTCAAACTCTCTGGTTCGAACTCTTCATCCAGCTCAAATCCAGATTCATAGGCACCAAATTTAAGGGCCTCATTTCCATCACTCCAGACCTCAACATTTTCTTCCTCGGGAATTAAAGCTGCAAGGAGTCTCTGATAAAGAGGAGTCATATCATGATCGTCCATGCCCTGTCCAAGGAGTTCATTGTAACTTGTTTCAGTAGCAATCCCCATATCATTTTCATTGAATCCAAATCCATTAAGGACAGCATTTCCATCTGCATCTAAGAGACCTGGGGCTGGTGACAACATATTGGATCTGAGATTTCCCTGAAAATAAGATACAGTAAAGATGTAATTATTTTATTTATCATGGTACTTTCAAGGAAAATATAGATTCACGCATATACCAGTATCTATAAATTTAAGAAATTATTTCAAACCATAAATTTTATAGATCTAAAGTTTTGATGAATAAACTAGCCCAACTTGACCTGAACGACATGCAAAATCATTAAATAATAATCAAAAGGCATTCAATCAATGGAGAAAGAAATTATACAGCAGATAGGGTTGTGGTTTTTAAAATACTCAAATTGACAAGGTCAACATGATCTCAGGACTAGAGTCTTATAAGGAAGTCAATAATAGTTATACAATGGCGCTTTTGAGAAAAGCCCTAAGATTGAAAGATCTAGTTCAGTGAAAACATAATTGATATAATCAGTACAAATGAACTATGACAGCCAAGGAAAAAGAAGTACGGCTCTGTTTTCCTCAAAAAAAAAAATCCACATTTTAACACATTGCAGATCTATACTATCCGGATAATTACATAATTATTTTTCCTGTACAGTGAGGTACCCACATATCAACATATATTAAGATACGCAAGATCAAACAAATTTATGGAAAACGATTCTGGAATGGATTCCCTAGGGACTTCTATGTGTCAGATAGAACTACCCTATAGTTCTAAAATTAAACAGCGAATAAAGAAAATGCAAACAAAAGAGAGACATTTCGTGCAAATTATTTTAGAAAAATACAAGAAAAAACCACAAATTATTTTACGAAGAGTTAACCCACATGCAACGTAATTGACATCATTAAGTAACAAGCAAATTAATGGTGTATGTTAGTGATACCTACATATGTTGACTGCTTAAAATGCAATATAAAAAAGGTATCATAAAAATCGTGAATAGAGTTGAGATAATACCTGTTGCTTTAGATAAACGATGTCTACATCAGAAATAAAACCAAAGAAGGGCTCCATCTGCTTCCAAAATTCGCTGGAAAATGCATCACCTAGATGACAATCAACTAAATTAGTCTAACAGAAGAAAGTATTTGGGAAATATACTCAATTTAGCTTTCAGTGAGATCAGTACCGGGATTAATTACACCGTTTGCAGCAGCCAACAATTCTTCATGCCCATCATCTGAACCAACTAATAAATGCAAGCCAAAAGTAAGTTCTGGACAACAACTATAAGTTTATAAATAACAGAAATAAAGGACCCTGAAAATGATTTAAATTCAGCATCAAGTACAATTACCAAGAAAATCTGCAGCTGCATTGATTGTTGTATGCCGTTGACGTGTATAAGACTTACGCTCAGAAAGTTTCCTAGTTGGTGGGCGACCAGCCTTGCTGTGTAAGACATTTTACAAAATTATGAGATACACATTATACTTTGACTTCAAAAAAAGGAGGAATTAGGAAAACATATTTGACATGAATAAAAGGAACTAGAAAAGGAGAAACCTTTCTGTTTTTCCAAAACCAAGTTTGCCACTTCTAAGCTGTTTTGCAGTTCCCACATTTCCAACTTTCTCCACAGTCATTGGTAATTGAGACCTTGCGGAATTAACCCCTCGCCCAGTCCTCCCTTGCCTTCTAATACCATCCCCAATGTCTTCCCCAGAAGCTATCTTATTTTTTCTTGATGGCATTACCAATGGTGACATCTTGTGAACAAGCAAACCAGCTTTCCCATCAATCTCATCTACCTTTTTACCTCTATCTTTGGATTTAATTTCCGAAGGCCCTGACTCCTCACTTTCAGATAAAATAGCTGAAGATAGCGGTTCCCCTTTTATCTTAACCTGATGTGGAGAATTACCAGACACGCGTTTAGCAAATCCCAACCCACTTTCATTACCAACAGCATCAGATACAGAATCTGACACAGTTTGTTCATCATCGCCTGAAGCAATAGGAATGAAGTTTGTTCTTCTTGCTGTACGGGAGCTTTTCTGAGGCCTCTGGCCAGCCCAGTGGGTAACAGGTGGTGATGATGACCGTGTTGATGCCATGCGTTTGCGATTATTAGCTCCAGAAGCAACAGGGGGTTTGTTTGCACATTGAGAAAGCTCCCACTCGTTAGAAGCAGTGGATCTGTGAACTGGGGACACCTTTGGGGCAACACTCGAACCTGACCTTGGAGCCCGAATAGACGCATTCACTTTTGTAGTCGAAGTAGGGCTAGCAGAATTAAAATCATCACGGACATAAGCCCTGGGCATTGAATGGATTAAAAAATCATAAACCAACATAATTCAGAACTAAATAGATTGTTATCAGTAGCAGGGAATGGAAAGGCTGGAAAAACAGAATGAGTGTGGAGGATCTTACCTATCATGCAAAAAGAACAATTAGATTGTTATTAGTAATACCGAGATATGTAAACGAGTCGAGCTCGAGTATAACCTTATAAGGTTTGACATGCTCGAGAGCAGGCTCATTAAGGTTTTATTTTATTATACATGTTATATTCAATATTAATCACAAATTAATAAGTATTTAATTTGAAGTAAACTAATCAAGCCGAATTCTAACATTACCATTTGTTCTCAAGCCGAGCTCGAGCCAAGCAAAACGTTTTTGAGCCAAGCCAAGCCCTGACAATTTTGGGCTTGAGTTGGTTTGATTACACCCCTAATACCAAATAAAATAATTTAGCATCTACATTCTAAAAATAAAGTGCCATACTTGTTAATAGCCCTGACATTTGCTCTTTCCTTATCCAAGCCGAAAGGACGATCTCTCCTCTCATTGAGAAGTGAATTACTATCCTGCTCAAGCCTTGGTATGGAAGAACGCATGCCTATGCCAGCTGGATGTGAGACACCATCTATCTTCCCAACTCCATTAGGTCCATTAGCTGGTCCGGGCCTGCATTACTATACAAATTAGTAATTGCATGCCTAAGCAAGAAAATCCACATAATGACAACTATAAAATCGAGAAGACATAGTTTGAAAGCCTTTTACGTTTTTTCATTTATTATCATAGTTCTACATCACATGGACTTGAACTAAAGCTAAAAACAGCAAAATTAATACAATATTGGTCATAATCCATTCAGGTACTTACTGTAGGAACCTTAATGTTGCAAACCTCACTGGATCACTTAAGTTTTATACGCAGCAAGAAGTGCACATATAATTGACAGATATAGCAGATGCATTTGATGCGTTATAGGTAATTGTGCATATCATGTATGAAGGAGAAAATTATAGATGCTGTAGAATCATTGAGATTTCCTCTTTAATTGCATCAGGAAGATAGCTAATAAGAGGATAACAGCATGATAGCACATACCAAAAATATGATTAATTGTAACTTACCAAATATATAAAAGAAGCCTTGACAATATTTTAATTATAATAGAGTATTTGTTACCATAAATGTGATCCTATCTTCTTGATATTTCCCTTTTTTTCAACAAAAACTTATAAACCATGTTTGGTATGAGGAATGGAAATCAACCCTCGCCATGCCCATCCAATGCATTTGCTATGAATTTCCCATTCCACGCTAAATGGAATGGCAATGACACTAATCTGTTTCCCATGTAAACCAAACATGGACATGATTGGATCTGAGAAAACGGGGAGCACGCATAAAATAGAGTAAAAAGGTTAGTCCCCCCACCCATAAACTTTTTATCTTTATATTAATAACGAGAATACATTATAGCTTGTCAAGTGTCAACTATGGCCAATGTTTTGATGTGTTAATAGTTAAATAACTATAAGGCACAGCGAAGCATATTCTAAAAATGCATCTAATAGTCACCATTGGCAGACGCACAAACCATGAAGTTCTACCTGAATCCGTGGGAGTCATTATTCAACCTTGATCTGGGATCCGTGATGGGTCTTTGCTGCATTCCCTGTTTTGGTTCCCGGTAGCCATCAATAGGTTTAGGTGACCCCATACCTGAAGAAACATCTGGCTTTATCCCAGAACGTTTCTTCTTCATTTTTGGTTTTTCCCCCCAACCATCAATGCCAATTGGTAATGTCCGATCCTCACTCTGAACAGCACCATTATTTGGAAGTCTTGGCATTTCCCTCTCTCTATCTACAGACCCAGATGGCCTAACAACAGCATTATTCCGCACATCCATCTGCATCAATAAAAATGTGTTAATCTTCTGTCAAGGAAATGAAACGAAATGAGTGTGAAAGAGAAGATTGAATATACAGACCCTCACATCCACCAAAGAAGTTCGAGTACGCTTATTTGGAACGGCGCTTTTGATTCGTTCTTCTGACTTTTGGTGATCAACATCAAAAGCACTGGTACCTACATGGCTTTGAGTTCCCATCTTACCTACACCTGTCCCTGGGACTGAGCGGTCATTAAGAAAAGCTTCTGATCGAGACCTCTTTTTGACTGGGAAAAACTTGTTGAATACACATAAGGCTTCATTGAAAATCTTGACACGTTCCCTGTTAAGAGTACAATTTTGTAAGCCAATCTCATCGTGATCAATATATTATATCTACATACAGAAAGCTACCTGGATTTTATACAACTTTCACGAAGACCAGCCTTGGCCCGTTTGATTTCCTCTAGTGAAGGAGATGGTAGCAGCTTGCCTTTTGAAGACACAGATGGGGAGTCATCTACAGAAATACCAAAAGCAGCACTTATATTTCGTTTAAAATCCCCTTGTCGATTAGACTTATGGTCTGCAGCAACCAACTTCGGGTCAAAACGTAAGCACTGGAAGAAGTTCATAACGTCGCCTTCGCTTGCAGCAGAACTGCTTCTTGACATGCTTGGGATAGACGATAGGACAGGGGTATCCGTGCTCTCACGGAAGCTACTTGATCTCTCCATTGTGCCAGACATGTAGGATCCCCGCTGCCCACTGGTGTATAATGGCCGATCAGGGCTATCAGAAGATAGATCAAATTTGCTAGGTGTTGCCATAGCATCAATATACATGCATCATATTGCTTGCACACCGTGTAAACACAATGGTGCATGACAGAAATGTATAGTTATAGTACATGAAGGCCAAACTCAAAGTCCAAAAAACTATGACTGAGCAAATCACCTGAAAAGGATAAAAACAAAAAAAAACGAAAACCAAATCAATTTTTTAGTTGTATGTGAACTTTGAGATTTATTCCACACTAAAACGTTTAGATTATTAAAGCTCACATTGACAAATTGGTTCGAGTAAAACATAACTTCTATTAGCTATTTTAGCCCATTCAGTTAAGGGCAAAACTAAACTGAGAATCATACACCCATCAGCTCCTCAAGTACAGACTCCTGATGCAGCCAGTAAGCAGCACATCCTCCAAGATCTATATTCTGAATTCTGTAAGTACTACTTAGGTTTCCATAAATCCTAAAAGATAGAAATGTATATAATCATTGGAATTCAAGGCCCACCAATCTTTTCCTGACCAAAAAGGAAAAGTAAAGGTAAATCAATATCCATGCAGATACATCGATCTTTTGTTATTAATCTTCAGAGTCCTTTTCAAAGTAATGATATGAGAAAGACCGAAAGAGAAATAATGGCTCTTCATGGAACAGAGCTTACAAGAAAATACGTCCACAATTTTAGATTTCCTTACCTCCTACTATATGGAATATATATTTACTGTATAGATAAAGCCTTTTTTATTACTTTTTTATTAGAATTTGAGGAAATCATCAAAACAAAGCCACTTAGCCCAATCTATATACTTTCAAGACAGAAAATTTTCTAATCTCCAAGAAATCAGTTTTCACCACTCGAGTCTATCTACAGCCACAGACTATCATGCCCTTCTATTCCACCTACACCAAAGCTTTTATCAACATTCATCTGGATCCTTATAAATACTTCAGTTAAATCAATATCCTCACACCTCAAAACCAGTGCCTATTGTTCTACATTGCACGTGTTAAACTCCCATCAATGAATTTCCACTATCATGTTTGCAGTGGTGCCAGCTTTTGCTTCTCACAGATGCACTTGCTTCTTCTATTGTTTTTCTTGCATTCCTAGTGTTCGTGTCACATCTCCATTCAACCATAGAACACCAATTACTCACTCAAAGAAACCGGATCCAACTGTTCTGCTTTAGGCATTCTTATCGTCTCCAAACTGGTCATGGCAACTTAATTAACAGCTTGTTCAAGATTTTGAACCACCATGAACTTGGTCTTCCAAAGTTCTCCTGACCTTCAAGTTTTTCAGCAGCCAATCGCCAGAAGACTAATAGTGATGTATATTTCCTAAGCAGCTCCCTCTTTCTTATATAGATGTTGTAGCTAATGAAAACACGCACACAACTGATGCATAGACAATGTAAGAGTTCTTAACTGAAAGGTGGCCGTAAACCCAAGTCTTGACACATTCAAAGCTGATTACAGAAGGCATAGCATGTAACATTCAAATCATGATTGCAGTATTGCTGCAAGACTTCATATGTCATACCATAATATCATTACAATGTTTTGATTGCAGTTAGCATGTTACATTAATTCTTATCTTTTCACTTCACTCTGATCATGCCGCCCAATAAATAAATAGATAGTTGAGAATTAGTTAATATTGCTATTATCCAATGCAACTGCAGCTCACAAGTTGACTCAATTCATAATTGATCCCAGAAGACCAATATCGACAACACTAATGTGAACACTATATACACCACTTCCCAAGGCTAATAAGAACAATAATGACGCGGTATTGCATACAGCAAATTCAACCAAGTACAGCTAATCATATCAGCATTGCAACATTACACCCAAAAAGGGCCCAAACAAGTAAATTAACAAACATTTCGTCGATGATCTACCCTCTTGCTAAAATCCTCCATTTTAGTTACACTACTACCCTCAAGTTCACGAAATCAATACATCACCTAACAAATTTGCACCTGGCATCACAAATCTTCTCCTAATTTTTGTTACTATTCAATTAATTTTCAGCATACCCTCAAATTGCTTTTGATCAGCAAAAATCAGATGCTTCAAAACAGAGACTTCACAACACAAATTTTGCCCTTTGTTAGCTCAGAAAACACTGTTCCACTTCAAATTCGTCAGTATGCTCCCAAAAACTAGTTTAAACCCTCGTAGAAATGGGTCATTCGAAATCAAACCCTAACCGTTGAATCAACCAAAACTGTAAAAACAGAAATGAATATTTGCATTCTACAACTCAGAAAACAAGCTACAGTTGCAAAACAAAACCTCACACATCAAATCAATGAAATTCAATAACAAGAATATACGCAGGCATTCAAATCTACCTCGGACCTCGGATTCACGATAGATTCGAGGTTCCTGTAGCTGCGAAGAAAGTAAGGTTCGTGGAGTGGAAGGTTGTTTCCAATTGGATACGGCGATGCGGTGGTTCGGAGTTGGAGCTCGAAATCGAATGTTCGTACGAAGCCATGGAGGAAGAAGCGCCCTGTGTTTTGATCGGCAATGAGAAGGTTGTCTATGGAATTACGGTTGTGCCCATGGTTTCCTTTTATTGGGAGATTTCAAATGGCTATTTGAGAAGGGGCTTTTATGGAAAAACTTCCTTCCTCGTATATATGTGCTCGGAGGAAGGACACTTAGCTGTGAGTTGGTTGATTGGTCTTTTTGTTCACGACTTGACGAGTAGAATATGATTGAATTCTGTGAGATTATTGATTTTATACTATTTATAAAAATGGAGGATTATAATAATTTATTGGCAATAAAATGCAATTTAATGAAAATGAGGGGCATAATTATTAACAAAATTATACAAAGGTTGGCATTTTCCCTGTCATAATAAAAGCAAAAAAATTAACCTCTCTTTCTTCATTACTAGACTTTTCAGAATCTTTCAACCTTTATTTCTCTGAAAATATGGTGGGCAATGAGGATAATTAAACCAGCAGATATTATGATGCAACAAAAGTGTATAAACATCTTGTTGAATTCCTTTTTTGGTACTGTTATGGTAAATTTAATTACTTTCAAACACTGTTTGTTGCATAACAACATACATTCACGTCCGAAGCAAATTAAATCAGAATTGTTTAGAAGTGATAGAGAAATGTCAATCAAATATACGGCGAAGTAATTGAGATTATTCCAAGTCGGTACAAGATAGTAAGAGTAAATTGAACTCACGATTAATTAAGTTCAACCCGTCAAACCGGCCACACCAAAAACCATTGAGATTTGTCAACCCAATATTGAACGAAACCTCGTAAACAAATAGAGTTCAATTTAGGGGTAATTGCAGTTAGTGTTTAGGGTTTATTATTTAAGGATAATTGCACTTAGGTACATTTGGTCAAACATGTTTTTTTATCTAAATACATATAAAGTTTTTTTATTAAATATTGTAGGTCACCTAAACCAAACATTTTATTACTATTCTACACTCTATAATTGTTTTATGTGAAATGACGATTTTGTCCATCCATCTCTTCTTCAATCTCCATCGTATCTCCAACATGTGGAGGTGGTGGTGCGATATGGGGGCTTGCGTGTTGGTGCCGGTTAACGGTTGATGGGTCAGTGGGGAGGGTCGCTCTCGACAGTGACCTCGGAGGCGGGGCCACCAGTGAGCTTGACCGCTCTTTCACCAACCTCACTTTTCACGGTCTCGCCTTTCTCTCTTTCTCTGCTTCCATTTTTTTTGATGAAATAGGTGATTTTCTTGGAAATTTGAGTGATTGGGTTTGAGAGACTTTTTTTTCGTTACTTATTTTGATGTTTGGTGGTTCAATTGCTTTGGTTGTTTTTTGGCATTGGGTTGGATGATTTTTTTTTTGTGATTTGGAGGCATTGCTTTGGATTGGTTGATTTAGGGGAAAACCTTGTGAAATCGCCGGAAAACAACGTCGATGGTCCTGAAAACACGCTTGAAATCGACGGAAAAGATGGATGAACTTGCCGGAGAAGATGGCTAAACAAACCAAAAAAGAGGCTTCGAAAAATCTCCAAAAAAAGGACTGAATCTTCTCTCAAACGCCTCATTGCTTTCTTTATTGGCCAGAGCAACTCAAAATCTCGTTGGGAAAGCCGCCGACAATGGACTTCTTCTCTGCCTCCAGAAACGAGGACGAATCTGGCTCCTGCTCCCTTCGATTTCTTCCACCTGGAACAATTAGGGTGACCTCGGAATCACGCCGAAAAGACCGTCGATGAAACGTGGTAGAAAGACTTGTCAGGCGAGGCGTATGAGCAAAGAAGCTAGAGAAAGGGGAGGGGAGGAAGTAGGGAAAATCGTAAATTCAAACTTATTTCCCATTTTTTTAATTTCTATATGCGAAAAGACTAATATGCCCTTTACCTTTAACATAAATAAGTTATTCAATAGAGAGACAAAGTCGTCATTTCACATAAATTGGTTACAGGGTGTAGAACGGTGATAAAATGTTTGGCTCATGTGACCTACGAAGTTAAACGAAAACAAAAGACTTTAAATGTACGCAGATGAAAAAACATGTTTGGCAAGTGTTAAATCCTATTCACATTAGGGTTAAGGCTCATTAGGACTAAGGCTCATCTATGTTTAGGTATCTTTTTCTCACATGTATTAGGGTTACCTATTC
>JAYMTP010003394.1:0-17109 GCA_036897365.1 Geranium brycei | reverse complement strand
CATTGACTTTTCCAATACCATCAAATTTAAAAAGTATTTTTAAAGTCATGATTGAATACTACGAGAGTTTAAAAGTATTTTTAAAATCATGACTGAATACCACAAGAGTTTGAAAGACTTCTCAAATTCATTAAAATTCTAACTGAATACATCCCCTTAATAGTTAGAGATAATAAAGTGTAATTTTCTTCCATCTGAACTACAAAATCAATTTGAGTTAAAAAAACTACGGTTAGAGCGATTTACGGTTCAATTTTGTTTACCCTAATTTTTTTTGAAGTGAATCCTCTCAATTTGATAAGCTAATTCTTTCTTCACCCCCACGTGCTCCTCTCTCTCTCTAGATTCTCTCTCCACGTAGCTCCTCCTCATCAAACGCGTGATCTTCAACTTTGGTATGTTCTAATTCGTGATTTGAAATGTTTACGTAACTGTGCTTGGACTCGTTTTTTAGGTGTTATTTTTTGTTGAAGAAGTTGTTGAGAGGGAGGTTTTTGGGGGAGAGGAGGTACATTATCGGATCTTGAAGAGATAGCTTGAGGATCAAGAGAGATTTGTTGCGGTGTCGACAACCAGAGGTAGGAGATGGTGTTTTGTTGTTGGTATCGATTACTGTTTTTGGTGGTGGATTGTGTTTTCGTGGTGTTTACCTTGTTTGGTTGCTGAGAAAAAGTTGGTTGGATGGAATAGGGATGTTCCTGTACTCAAATTGAACTACCCAGAACGAGTTTTCGGTCAACTCGATTTTACCGAGTTCTTGGGGGAGAAATTGGGAGTTTCATAACACATTATTTATCTCTCTCAATACCAGCTGTGTAGTGTAGATGGTTGTTTTTTTTTTTCTTTTTTCTGTTTGATATATTTTAATGCTAGGCTCAGGTTCGAAGAGAATATGCAATTTGTTTGAAAATTGAAAACATATAATGTTGAATGCGTCTCTGTACGGTTAGCATGGCTTAAGTTGCATAATGTAAGATGGGCTTCTCAGGCTCCATTGGATTGTTGTCCAGATTCTTCTTCTCGTTTAGTTCATATCTTTGGTTAAATTAGCCAATTAGGGACAATGATGTCCAGTTAAATTTCCAGTGCCTGTTGGTTTTACTAATATGAGTTTATGTTCTTTGGTTACCCATCATAATTTTTGCGCTATCGATCATTCAGCTTTCCATAAAATTTATGTTTTGTTTGTTCATGGGTTTGTGGTTTTTTAGTCTTCTCTTTATGTATTATAGCAATTCATGTTGTTAACATTTTGTGTTTGATATTCTGTTTGACAGAGATTGCGTGGGGGTGAGAGAGACTTTACAGATAGTGTCCGAACTAGTTAGAGTAAGACTGCTTAACTGATTTGGTCTGTGCGTCTAGGGTTTATAACTGATTTCGTTTAGTTCATAACCTTCTTTCTTTTCGCGTTTATGTATTTTCGTGTTTGATTGACCAACAAAGGGGAACTATGGTTACTTAATTGATTTTGTATGATGATATAGTCCTATTTGTCTTTATTCTGATTTGGTCTATGCGTCTAGGGTGGAAATATGTCTGGTGGAGAGGATGGCATTGACTGGAACACAGACGATGATCTGGAAGTTGCGAGCTATCATGTCTCTTCTTCTTCAAAGTTATCATTGCGCGGCGGAGGACCTTCTGTAGGATTTGCAGAGGTAAATGCTATAGAACAAATTATTACATGAGTTTTCTTTTATGTTATTTGAACTCCTATTGATCACTAATTTAAAGATTTTAAAAGGTAAGAATGCAATATCTTATAGGTGAACAATGATACATGCATATCAAGATGATAACTTAATGCTAAGTATCAACAATGATCTATTAATGTTGTTTCAGTTATATGTCGTTCTTCCTATCTTTGTACACACAGTAGAAACCATATAAAATATTTGCTGCAAGTTAACAATTACTTCGATGTGTTTTTTTGCATAAAATATTTGCTGCAAGTTAACAATTAATTTGATGTTTTTTGTTGAAGGCAAGCTGCTCAACATGGCCAGCCAGCTCCTCCAATTCCATGGCTAATGATTTTAGAATGATGGGATTTCCTGAAAATTTGATTGCCAAAGCAATTGAGGAAAATGGTAAATTCTATTGTTTTCACTTTTTAAAGCTTATTATTTTACCCCATATTGTATCTAAAACTAAAGTCTAATAATTTCTCAGGAGAAGCAAATGCAGATACCATACTTAACGCTCTTCTCACGTATCAGGTGAGGTTGTGCCCGTATCTTGTGGCTTCTTAAACTATACATTGTCCTGAGGAAGTTAAATTGTGACATTTGTGGAATATCAGATATACAAAATTATTTGTAAACAATAGTGCATTATGAGTATTGTGTGGGTAAAATTTCCATGAAAATTTCCCAGTAAAGTGTGTTAGGATGTTTGACTCTTTGATAAATTGTCTGATTGGTCTGCTTTAATCTCTCTTTTTTGTATATTTTAGTTTAATTACTTTCTTGTCACTTCCCAACTAAAAAAGTGGTTTACTACTTGAGTCTTGTTCTTTAGCTTTCTCTTTTGAGATATTATAGGTTTGCGATACTGTTATCTATGTGTATATCCATGGACAATATTATGGTCCCAAGATGTTATGCACCCCTATTTAATGTCAGTATTTGGGCAGTATTTTTGCCGATGAAACTATCATATTATGGGTATAGGTTTTTTTTATTGATATGGTATGATTGGCAGGACTACACCACTTAGTTAGTCTCTGTGTTCATATATATGTTTTCCTCCATTTTCCACGAACACAATTTGGTCATTAATCTCATTTATGATCGACTGATTTCATTCTCTCAGGCTATTGAAAACTCTCCAGAAGGATAGGAACCTATTGACCCTGACTTGCCAGAAAACCAGGAAACTGTAGATTCTGACCATTGGTCTTCAGACAACGAGAGCCTTCTCGATGAGGCCTCAGATATAGATGGCTCCTCAGACGATGAGGTAATAATATTGACTACTCTTAACGCTGTTCGAATGTAACTTTTATATACATGATTAACCAATCCTTACCGTTCTTCATCTTTTCGTCAGCCTCCACTAGGTGTTACCTTCTTACATATATGATTTCGACTATCTAATTGTTACTTGGAACTTGTGTTGTTTCTATTTTGCTTTGAAGCCGTACAATTCTTTTTATGCAGGACTACTGTCCAGAAACAACCAATATCCAGAAAATTAAAGAGGTAACTTAAGAGTTCATTTGATGTATAGTTTTTACCTAGGAATTCTATTTGAGATGTTTGAGAATGGATACTATTTTTTGGTAGGCAATTTGTATTTATATTTTTTTATACCTGATATTGTTACCAGGCTACAGGCCTTAGTTTTTAGCTTAATAATTGGATACCCGAAGGCTGAAGCTGAAAGAAATATTCATTTTTCTGTATACAAATCTCCTCTTTGTTTTGCTTAGTTATCTGTGTCATTTGACATTTCTAATTGATCTATTGTGTAGGAAATTACCGATGGACCATCCGAAACAGATAATAGATTAGTGCTTCTTATGGATATGAGATACACAAGGGAGGAGGCTTCAATAGCCATACAAAGATGTGGTGTGTATATTATATGTATTATATTGATTCTATAGTGTTTTCCTTTTTTTATCATGAGATTGATATAGTGAGGCAACAGATAAGAGGCAATTTTTATGTTCTCTTCTATAATTTTGCATTTAACACGACTCTTGTGTTCCTTCTCGCATGTTTATGTGTTGATAAGGGTACTGCTACGATGGATATATAGAACAACGTTATTTATTCCTTGAGATTCAGAAGTGTGAGAAGCAATACTCTTATTTTACTAGTTCTCTTAATTTTGGGAAGTGTTAGAAACAATACAATATTACTAGTTCTCTTCACATTGAGAAGTGTTAGAAACTTAGAACCTATAAAAAATGGAACAAATATTGTTAAGACAAGTTGTGCAATACTACCAGATTTACATAAAAGAGAGAGATACGTTGGGTTATTATTTATTTGGTCCTGTTCTAGCTTGTAAGTGTTTCTCTAATCGAATAAGTTGACAAAAGTGATTTTCTCTTATTCACTTATCATTTCTCAGCCTCCTGTTAACCATTGCAATTGACATCTTGCTTTCTTACTACAACTTTTAAATTTACAGGGGCAGATTCATCTATACCCGAGTTAGTAGATTTTATATATGCTGCTCAAATGTCAAAGGCGGCAGATTATGATCTGGTAGATGATCCTGAAGTGAAGGTATTTTTTATTTAGTGCTATTTTTTTTTACTAAAAAGGCTTTTAGATCTTTTAAAGAATAATTAAAGGATCGTATATATTGTTTCTATGCCCTTTCTAATTTATTATCTGATTATTTTCCTCTTTTTACAGCCAACACCATACCTCGGTACAAAGAGAAGAAAATTTCTCAATGACTTGTTGAAGAGGAAGAAGCCGAGAGGGTTGGAAAAGAAGATCCCGAATGAAGATCAAGAGACACTCCGTCTCCCAAATCCAATGATTGGCTTTGGAATTCCCGGTGAATTGTGCTTTGATCGGAATCTTCCAATTCCAGATGCAGCCATTGGCCCTCCATTCTTTTATTACGAGAATGTGGCTCTTGCTTCAAAAGGCGCGTGGAACACCATTTCACGCCATTTATATGAAATCGAACCAGAATTTGTGGACTCAAAGCACTTTTGTGCTGCTGCAAGGAAAAGGGGCTACATACATAATCTTCCAGTCGTTGATAGATTTCCCCTCGTTCCGCTTCCTCCCCGCACAATACACGATGCAATGCCATTAACAAGAAAATGGTGGCCTTCGTGGGACAAGAGGACAAAACTTAATTGCTTGCAGACTTGTACTGCAAGTGCAACAATCACAGATAGGATTCGCAAGTCTCTCGAAGATTGTGATGATGATCCACCTAAGCACATTCAGAAGTATGTCCTTGACGAGTGTCGAAAGTGGAATTTGGTTTGGGTTGGAAAGCACAAGGTTGCACCATTGGAGCCCGATGAAATAGAGATGCTTTTAGGTTTTCCCAAGAACCACACTAGAGGAATGAGTAGGACGAATAGGGTCAAGTCACTCGGTAACTCATTCCAGGTAACATTTATTTTCTTCCATTTTTATCAACTATGAAGAGCTGACATTGTAAAAACACCTTAATTTATTTATGACAAGTGAAGTTTTATGCTTAGACTCATAGTCAAATCTTTATTTTCCTAGTTTTGATAGCGCAGATTAGTCATTAACAGGTTCATTTGCCAATTATATCGATGAAATAATGGGAATCCCGTGTTCTGGTTGAAGAGATTAAATTGCTTCTGTTTTTATTGGGTTGTTTGGTGCTTCGTAGTTGCTGGTCTGAGTTTCTGTTTTTCTTGGGTCTTTTAGCTATTTTAGTCTTGTTTTGTCCTTTGAGTTCGTTCTTTTGGTAGCTTTTCGATTGCCTGTTATATTCAGCTTGTAATTTTGTCCCTAGTTTTGTTGCATGTCAAGTTATCTTGACAGCTGTTCTTCCTTTAAACCTTTATTATCGTCATAGAATTCACACTATATTTCTTTAATGAATTTCGTTTATACATTTGTTACAATTGGTATGCATATGTTAAAATTTTACACCCGTCAAGCTGCCTATAGAAAATAATATTTGCGAAACATGACTGATTGCTGCACTAGTTTTCTTCAACGATTCTCGTATATAGATTCTTCATAAATGATATGCAGGTGTAAAAAAAATTACAGTGCTGATGGAATCCGTATATTTTTTCAGATCGACACAGTGGCTTACCATCTTTCAGTTCTGAAAGATCTTTTCCCAGGAGGCATCAACCTCCTATCCCTCTTCTCTGGGATAGAGACCTAACATAGTAACACACATTTTTCAAGAAAACTGTATCTAATTCAGAAAAAACTATATTTAGTTTAGTTCAATGTTAAATTTTGTAAGTGACCTCCTAAGTATATTTTATGTAGTTACAACCAGAAATATTGCCCAAGGCAAAGTTGTTTGATAAGTGAATTGTTGAGACAAAAACAGACATGTTTGGGGGTTTTTTCCCCACAAGAACTTGGAATAGAGATTTTTTGCTCTGATTTTGGGTTTGCTCATCTATTGAAAAAATATACAGATGTTATTGTCCTCTTAAAGTGGATGATTGTTTGTCTTGTTGAAAGTTAATCATCTGTGAAATATTATCCTATTTTTTCTTATCAGATAATTATTATCACTCTCGAAACAGATGTTATTTTTCCTGATGAGTCATGGATTAATTTATTTTAAACTCCGAGGGTTCTGAAATGATTTTTGAAATACTTATGCAGAATCTGGGTAACCCGCCTCAATCTGAAACCGCTTCATTTATATGCTTTCCTTCAATTTCTACAGTCTCGCTCTTATACTCCGTCAAATCATTGAATGATGCTGTTCACTCTATGTTTTTGGATACTAAACTTAAGGTCTTCTTTATTTCTAGGGCCTTGAAATTTAATTTGGGCTGAAAAGGCTAAAACAAATATGAAACAAAACTCATTCAGCCAGCTATAAATATTAATGTATTTTTTCTTCCTAGTTAATTATCATTCTCGACACATGTTATTTTTTCTGACGGATCATGGATAATTTTTTTTAATTCATAGAGTTCTTGAATGATTTTTGAATTAGTTATGCAGAATTTGGGTAAACCGCTTCATTCATTTATATGATTTCATTCAATCTCTACGTATCACTCTTATATTATGTCCAATCATTGAATAATACCTTTTAATCATGTTTTTGGATCATCCCCAAACTTAAGGTCTTTTCTATTTCTAGGGACATCAACCATATATATTTTTTAAATGAAATAGTTAATGATTTGGGCCTTCAAATTTAATTTAGGCTAAAAAGGCTAAATATGTGAAACAAAACTCATTCGGTCAACTAATTGGCACGGTGTCCCGACTAGGTTAATTAATGAGATTCAAACTCACGGCCTCTACTTAAGTGTGAAGTTTGTACCACGGGATGGTTCCTTGTAAACATGTTAATTGAAGATTATAATAATGATATCAGTTATTTTTTTTGAATGTTATATTGCTTTTCTTAACTATCCTTTAACCCACTCCATCCAGATTTTATGTTGAGCCTCGAACCCTAGTCTGAAGCCAGGGAGCGAGCAGTGCTAACCACTAGATCACGCTCAAGCTGGTATAATGATATCAATTATAATAATTATTGCTCGTGAGATTCAAATTTAACTAGCTAAATATTACTACATATATATTTGATTAAATAAATATTTTGAAATACCAAGAAACCAACCAAACATATAACAATCGATACAAGGATTCCATTTCTGCAATCAAAATGTATTGTTCCAATTGTATAAATGTTGCTGATCATAAAAAAAGAATTGTATAATTTTTTTTTGTTTCGGTAAAATAACAAAAAATAATCACTAATACATTTTTATATATTACAAATAAAGGAAAAGGTAGTCATAGATTGAGCAATTTTCATATTGGATTGGGCTAAAACCAAAAGTAGTTGATTTCAGTTCAATTCCCAACCACAAACTTACTTTTGGTAATATTTTCAAACTTTCATGTGCAACAAATTGCATATAAATGAGAGTTATTACTAATCAATGCCATTTTGATTGAATTTGAAAGGTTCTTTGACTAGTAATAAAGAAACACAAAAAATAATTTTCTCATTTACACAACTAAGTTAATTATAAATAATTTTTAAAAGGGATACCTCAACGGTTGAGTAGCACATTATTTATGGTGAGGTCGAGTGTTCGATCCCATTGTGAGGGTAGGGAGTGATTTATGGGTAAATAGATCACAACTTTCATTTTTTAGGGATCCTTGAGAGGTTGTACATTCGAGTCTTGTTGAAAGGGATGGAGTGAATTTCGGGTAGCATAGAGAAATTGAAAGGAATGGAGTGAAATTTCGGGTAACATAGAGAAATTGAAATGATTCAAAAATTAAAACTTCAAATTTAAAAATAAGGCGAGTTCTTTTAACATGTATTCCAAACTACTTTCTTCCCGACTACACTCTAGTTTTAGCGCATTTGGGGAATACTCTTTTTCTATATCCGACATAAAACTTATTTTAAAACATTACTTTAGTTTTTAAAAATTAAATTAAAATAATTTCTTTAACATATAGTGTATGAGTAAAATTTTTTTCAGTTCCAACATTTGAATGAAATTTTTGTATCGGTGTTGATCCTACCGCATCTGTTTATGCGACATTAATTTCTCATTTAATTTAAAATATTTTATCATCTTTACTCAAACTGTTGATTCAATTTTTTCCTTATACCATTTGACGTATCAATGTCAAATGCATGTGGTAAATCTGTAGGCACAATTGTTGCACGATCAAATATTATTCTTGCACGATCAAACTCAATTATTCTTTCAACTATTGTTGTGATCAAATCAAAATAATTTATAAACAAATTTTGATCTCTTCGTTTAAACGATTATGACCCTAAATTTGCTAATTAACATACGGTTTATCGATTCTACTGTACAAATTATTTTGTAAGAAATATAGTTTGTAATCTATGAATACGTATGTTAGCAAATATTTCAACAATTTATGTCTAGCCCATACCATACCCATCAATAAAATAATAATCCATCACATCTCAAGCATCATAATTTCATTTTTCTTGGGAAGATCCTACCAACTTGTCCACTTTAAAAGTACACGGTACATGTTTGTGGAAAATGATTATCTCATAATCTCTTCACCTACTTTATTGTACTTTTAAAGAAAAATCACTAACTCTGCTCACACATGATCACATGATTTTTTAAAATATAAATTATGTCTTTAAATTAAATCATCAATTATGGCCGCACAACCTTAATCGTAGAACTTCTAGAACATCATAATTTTCATCAAATTTACATCGTTAGGGAATAAACCTTTGAATTATTGTTATGACATTTTGAAATTAAAAAAAAATAAGGACGTGTTTAAAATACGTCTATTTTTTTTTAAATACAACAAAAGTAAAAAAAATTATAAGGATATATATGTATATAAAATTTGTCCTTTTTTTACAAAATTTAATTGTAATCTTATTA
Source organism: Geranium brycei (assembly GCA_036897365.1). NCBI lineage: Eukaryota > Viridiplantae > Streptophyta > Magnoliopsida > Geraniales > Geraniaceae > Geranium > Geranium brycei. Next base: position 8,021 of record JAYMTP010003394.1, on the reverse strand, counting down.
AATTAGGTGACTTATGGAAAATAGAAATACCCAATTTACACACAAGTCATAACTTCGAAAAAAGACTTAGGTTTCAAGTTTGAATTTGAACCGTAAAATCTTCACAAACAACAAAATAAAGGTCAAAAAGATAAAAGTCTCTTGCTTATGTCTTATATAATTTAATTTACCACACTGAGTTGTAAACAACAAAGCATTGCTACTTTATCAAAAAATAATTAATCTACATTTTCCTTTTACAACTAAGCAAATACATTTTTGGTTCTATCTAATTTGTCAATCTCATCCTTTTAAATAAAAAGTCTTCTTAATTAATTAGACATATTAAGATTACAATTTTATATTATTATTGTGATTTTATATTAATACACTACAAACTCAAACATTTAATTTTACATGATCAGCCAATTAGTTTTAAGCCCATAAGAGTAATTGATTGATCAAAGATCTAAATAAAATATTTATCTGAGTAGAAAATTATCAATTAATTAACCATTTACAAGTAAGGTTAACAAAGTAAATTTTATACTCACGAGTAAGGCCACTACATGATATAGTACTTTTTTTTTATTGAAGTCTATATATATATTTAAAAAAAAATCAACGGTATAGAAAAAATTCAGCATACTTTGAGGAATCGGGTTTGGTCTGAATATGGAGACCAATAATAATAACATAATGCATTGAAAATTATATAATCTTTTTTTTCTAGAAAATGAATATCGCTTCTTTGCTAAATATTTCATCATCAAAATAATTATTTTTATTAATAAATAAATGTACACAAATTTTTTGATAATGTATTAATTTTGTTTATGAATTCAAGAATCTCGGATTTTCTGGATATAATGAGCTGATTGTTTAGTTTTTGCTGTTTGTTATATATGTATGGTAATATACGAGTTGTAATGGGTAATGTACAAAATCGAAACTTCTTTGTAAGTTTCTAGTTTATTATAGTCGATGAATTGTGTGTTAGCTACAAAATCGTTTTGTGCTACATATAGCCGACGTAGTGGTGTTTGTTGTTCTCAACATCGGCAATACAAACTAGGGTATGTTACCTACGTCGATAATATGTGGCAACTACCAACGCATATAGTTTTGTCACCATTACAAGCCTACAGACACACTATTTCTATATTTAAGTGTGTGTTAGACACATTACAAGCCTACCGACACATGCTTATTTGCACGTTGGCTATAACTATAGTCGATGCTATGATAGCCGACACGCACGTTTCAAATTTTTGTGCGTATGGTACACTGTATCCGACATTATTATTACCAACACAACGTGTGCGTCATGTATATACCTCAATTTCTGCTAATGAAATACGCAGATCAAATATTGGCTTAACTAGATTACATTTGATAAAAAAAATCAAAACATAATTCCATATACGTAAAATAAAATGATACCATCTTAAAAATTTTGCTCGTTAATTAACATATTTAATTCATACTTAAGATGCTTCCTCAGGTTAAAACCACCATTGTAATGAAAATTAAGAACTAATCTCATCTATTGAATGAACAAAATATAAACTTAAAGATTAAATCTTGCTTGGGGAAAAATATAATTTTGAGAAAATTGAATTTAATAAAATTATATAATAATAACGACATATTTTAATCTCACCCTTTTATTTTATCATATTAACGATTGAGATTGATTCTTAATTTACGTCATAAAATTTGATTTTCACCTCAACAACTCTCCATACTTAATTAAATATAATATTTATACCATCTAGATTTTTTCTTATTATATAATTATTGTTGTCTAGAAAATTATTTGCTCAATTTATAATTCCTTACCAAAGTAATTAGTAATTAAGATAACATATTAAATTCAAAAATTCATAACTGTTTATGCATTTTAAATTGTTTCTCTTTTGTTTCGATGACTTTTGTGTCAAGAACACATAACAAGGCAGCAGATGTGCTTGTTAATTTTGTTTTATGTAACTCAATATCGAATTTTGGATGGGATCTTATCCCTCTTTTTTTAATTGTTGTTCGATGCGATGTTGCTGAGCGTGCTTAATAAAATTGGGATTTCGAAAAAAAAATTCAGGAATTTATAATATACAAGTATTTCCCCATAATACCTTGATCCCTCCCTCATCCTCTCCATATGTTTCCTATTTACAGACATGATTTTAATCAGACGGCTGTGATCTATTTTAAGGTCCAATGTGTATCGGCTTGTCGGACACGTGTCAGGTAACAATTCCCCAGAAGACTAGAGAAAATTTTGACGTCATCGTTAAAGATTATTTTAATTTCTAATCTAATTTGAAATTACGAAAATGGCCCTCGATATCGCGAGGTGGGTGTGTGTGGGAGCTGAATCGTCATAGTGAGCGAGTGTTTCCAGCCGTAGGATGGTCACATGTTGATGGACGGTCGTGATGAGGTTTATTAAACCAAACCATACTTGGTTTTAAAGTAGTCGATCTTATGAAAGTAGTATAATTATTTTTTTCAAAATATATAACGATAAATGGAGGATAGTTTTTAAATTTGATATCTCACTACTATGTCATAAAATGGAAATCTACCTCATTTTTCATTTTATATAGTTAATTAATAATTTAGTTTTATTAATATTATTGAATAAATTAGTTGTAATAATTTAATCAGCAAACAAAATATAGGGAAAAAGAAAATCAATTTAATTTTTTAAATGGTTTAGTGAGGCTCTTTTACTATGTCTTATAGGTTTTTTTGTAAGTAGTATACTTATATAGTATATATAATTAAAAAAATTTTAACCCTAAATTATTTAAAATTTATACATTTAATAACTATCATATTTAGAAAACATTTTCAATCCGTCCCTAATCGAAGGGATGCATAGATGTGTTGTTATTAATTAAGACTGATTTATGTGTAAAATGAACATAAAAGACTCAATCACTATCCTATGATTTACTGAAATGTTTTGTTGACTTAGTTTTTCATATGCAATTAATCAAAGTTAAATCTAGATTATCGCAAAAATTAATAAAAATTATATACATTTGAGCTTGTTGGTCAAGTGGTTGACACATCTCGCTCTTCGATCTGAGACCAAAATTCAAGGTTTAATATTGTATTTAGGTATGGTGAGTTTAAGAATAGTTTAGGCCGATCAAATGATATAATAATAATAAAATAAAATTTATATACATACTTTCCAAACACATATAAGACTCAATATCTCACGTTGAAGCACAAACCCAGACGACTACAACATGTCAGAAAAAATCGGTTGATCATAAATATTCAAAAAAATTAAAATAAAGGATAACCTTTTATTTCACTTTTTTGTTAAATCGAATTTGACGGTTCAATCAACAAAATCTAGACCGATATCGAGAAATCGCTGAATGTACACAAAACAAAATTACTTTTTATTAAGAATCTTTTTATTTTAATTTTTGTTAAACCGAGTTTGATGATTTAATTAACAAAATCTAGACCAATATCGAGAACTCGTCACCTTTTTCTTGTACGAGAAATTAGACAACTATAAACATTTAAGAAATTGAAATGAAGGGTAATAATTTTTTATTCGAATAGTTGCTAGACCGGATTCCACGGCTCGATCAACAAAATCTAGACCGGTACCGAGAAACCGGTCCATGCACATCCATAAATAGTAGCTTCCAATTTGTCCCTCTCACACACTACTCTTATCACTCCACTCATTTGCTGTACTCAACAACATTATGGACCTCACCAACAACAACTTCTCCTTCCTACCTCCCCTCGCCGGCTCCGACGCCGGCGTGTACTCCGGCGCCGCCTTCCCGGTCGTCCAAACCAACAACCTCTCCTTCCACAATCCCAATAACTACTTCACCGCCGATTCCGCCGCCATGCACGCCGGAGCGAACAATTTTAATATTAATAATTTTAATGACATCAATAATATCAATATTCCCCACTACTCGATCACCGGTTCTCTCGTGCCGGATAACAGGCCGGTGATGGTGAGCTTCCACACCCTCGGAGCGGAGGCGGACCGGTCCGGCTCGGTCTCGTACGCGGTCGGGTTTGATCAGGACCAGACCGGGAAAAGGGCGGCGGCGGCGAAGAGGAAGAGGAAGTGCAAGAATGTCCTGGAAATGAAGAGGACCGGAAAAGGGTACAAGCTCACCAGCATCATCAAAGGACAATGGACTCCCGAAGAAGACCGGTTCGTTCGATCCATCGATCCATCAAATCTTTAATTAATTTGTTTCTCAATTTCCTATAAATTAGAAACGCTTTTCCGTTAGGGTTTTGAAAAAAAGATGCTTTTTATGTTATGTTGTGTCAAGGTGCATGTGCATGTGCACATGCATGTATCATATTCATATGATGTTAATTTGTGGATTTTTGTGTTTGTTGCAGGATGTTGAAGAAGTTGGTGGAGAGATTTGGAGTGAAGAAATGGGCAAAAATAGGGCAGTGGATGCCAGGAAGATTGGGGAAACAATGCAGAGAGAGATGGATCAATCATCTCCAACCTAATATCAAGGTATTATTATTCATTTTAATTTTGTGTATTATATTTGCTTTATTGTTCTTTTTCTATGGTAATGTATTTATTGAATTGAATTATATATACGTATAAGGATATAGATATAATTTCGGACACAAATTCCTTATCTGATAAAGAAAAAAATTGTTTTTTATGAGAAATCTGCTGGTCGGATGGGAGATATAATTAGGGTACATTTTATGTTGATTATTGATTGATCTGGTAATTTTGTTTAGTTGTTTTGTTGACGCGTGAAATTATTAATATATTGTGTTTGCTGGTTGTTAGGGTTTTTTGTTATTCGTTAGTGTTTGACGTATTTTACATAGGTTTTTGAATTTTTTTTATTTATGAGACGTCGTAGTTTGCGTAACATTTTAAAAAATTGTTAATAATGCGCGGTATATAATTATCAAACTTTTTGATCTTTCTATGAGTGAAATTAAAATTTAATCTTCCATGAGATTCATTTCTCTTCCGACTAAAAGTTGGAGTAATTCTTGAACCTATATATCATATTCAATCAAATACAAACTATGATAATTACTCAACAAAGTTATTTATTTTCTTAAATTTTTACAATCATCGGATGACTCTTAGAGCCTAAAATGTCAAAACTAATTTAACTTACCTGACTCAATTTTGAAACAGTGAATGAAGAAAAATAATGGGATATTTTTTGTGATTTTAAGTTTCTTACATCACTTCTAGAAATGATAACGATGATATACACTTCTCTTTGCTACGTATAAGAGATGTTCTTTGGATTTGTGTGTGTGGTCATAAAGTAAGAGGTTGTTTTAATTTGTCTAATCCCGACATGCAGTTATAAAGAAAAATTACATACGTTATTTTCAATTAGCTATCAAATTAAAATTTAGATTATTTAGCTATGCCCAAATTTTATAAATTCTGGCTACTTGAGTTTTGAAAAGAAAAATATTATGTTTTAAAGTGAAAGATTGGAAATTTCCTTGTCTAAAAATCTAATTTCATTGAAAAAATAAATGTTTAAATAATAGAATTCAAATGCAATTTACACAAAAATAATTTAAATTCGTATTTTAATCTCAGCCACTCATTTCATGAATAATAAATTTAAAATAGTTCTTAATATGTACCATAAGATGTGTTAATCACATAAATATCCCGAATTTGATTGATACTGATATTTTCAATTTGATTTGGGTAAGACCAAAAACCTAATCTCATTATATAAAACTCACCCGTTGTTATTATTTATATAGGGTAGAAATATGTCAAGACTAGTTAATCAGAGATTCAAGATTTTCGATCTGATCGATCGATCTAGACCTAAAATAATTTGTTTTATTTCATTATTTGTATATGTGAAATCTATAAAGAGGCATCCCCAATTTCTCATCAATAAGCTCAAGTGAAGCCCAACTCTTAAATTCAAGTGTTTAATTAGTTGGTTAAACAGTTAAAATGTGTGACGTAAATGAATACATGCAGAAAGACGCGTGGAGCGAGGAAGAGGAGGCGATCCTGATAGAGAACCACAGGAAGATCGGGAACCGGTGGGCGACGATCGCCCGGAAGCTCCCGGGGCGGACCGACAACACCGTCAAGAACCACTGGAACGCCGCCAAGAGGAAGCAGACCGAAGTGAAGCTCCGCACCACCAAACCCTCCAACAAAAAACCCAAGAGCTGCCTCCTCAAGAACTACATCAACACCATCCTCTCCTCCACCTTGTCGTCGTCGTCCTCGTCCTCGTCCCTGTCCCCGCCCGACCCGAACGAGCCCGAGCCTCACGCGCCGCCGCTCGACGCCAACATGACCCCCGCCGGAGCCCTCTTCTCCGACTTCAACCCCGGCGCCGGCGCGTGGGCGGGTAACGGCTACAACCACGACGTGTTTGGCTCCAACATGTTCGGAGGAAGCGATAATGATAATATTGTCGGCTCTGTTGGTGACATGGACTTCTTCGACATGCTGCCGGATATAAGCAGCATGATGCCAAACGACGTCGTTGGAGGGGCTTCCTCGTCGTCTCAGAGGGACATGGATCTGTGGGAGATGCTGGCCGAGAGGGCATGGTGTTGATGACTGAAACTACTATATATACCACTAGAACTTCATATATGTGTGTTTCTAATAAGATCGATGTGTGTGGACCAAGTTCTATTTTATGGTGTTATAAATGTGTACCGATGTGGTGGGTGTTATTGAATAAATAAAAGATACATGTGTATACATGGATCCAGTGATTTAGATTGAAATTGAATTGATTAAGAACCAGCTCAATTATGGAAAAAGAAATTAAAATTGTTAGGGTTTGGTTTTGGTTTTGTTTTAAATCAATCGACTTTTAATTGGGAGATATTTTAATTAAGGTCAGTTGATGAAAAATGGACATGTTCTTACTTGAGTTATCAATTTTTTTGTCAATTTCATGCTCTTCTAAGAATTGAAATTGAATATATTATGTTTTAGTTTTCTCAATTGTAACCCAACTACATAAAATCTATTATAAGATATTTTATATTTGGTTTAAATCAATTGGATCAATTTGAATCGGTTCAAAATGAAATTTGAACAATGCTAATCTCGTACTAAGATAAGCCCAACCCACCTAAAGAATTAAGCTTGATAGGTGGAGGCCCATATTGTTATATAAACTGGTGAATAGACACTCTAACACCCCACTCACGTGCAAGATAGCACAAAGCTTTGATACTATGACAAAAGCCCAACCCACCTAAAATCTTAAACTGATAGGTGGAGGCACAAATTATTATATAAGATGATGAATAAATTCACCTCTTTCAGATGTGAGACTCTAACACGTACATTCATAATACATAACACTCTTATCGAAAAAAAATTAGATAAAGACAATTGATTTTAGACATTGGATTCGAGACTGCTCACTTCGGCAGTCTCGTATGGACCTTAGAAACTGAGACCACCACGTCTTCAGTCTTAATTCGTTGATGCCACACTGTCATTTGTCGTGTACCACATGTTTCTTGCACAATTTTAGTAAACTTAATGCTGACACCAACAAACAATCTCATATCTTCATATTCTGGTAAATTTGTTTTTTCTAATCATTCACGTATTTTGTCATCCGCAAAATCATAAAGTATATCCGACACTTTTAATCATGATTGCGAGTGTCTTAATCATATCACTCATAACACGTTTTTATTTACAGACACTACAGACATATTTGATTCATCCACTATTCTTAGTGTTGTCACTTTGCATATAACTGCAACACACTCTAGTATCATCTTAGTTCCAAAGTTATTATTTAATCTCGTTTTTGAAGGAAAATTCACGGGATCCAACGAATTAATTTCATGCAATTACGTAATTAAATCGTGAATTCTCGAAAGCAAAAAAACATACAACGATCTTATTTGCAGAAAATTCCAGCAGCTATGAACATAAAAAACATCCTTATACCTTCACCGAAACGAAACACGAAAGCCCTTCCGTGTTCTCTAGCAAGTCCACACAAGCAAGGTCGGTT
>JAYMTP010003393.1:0-17114 GCA_036897365.1 Geranium brycei | reverse complement strand
TAAAATTCGTGCTCCTTAATTCCCTAAAACCTATTCCAAATAAGATATGGAATTAGAATCAGGAAAGGAAACAGAGCCGTCGCTATGGACCCGCCACGGGGCCGTGGCCGATTTAACCGCCCCGTGGCCCTTTAATGTGGCACCCATGAACTTTTCTTTCATAGATATAACAGATAATAGATTAAAAATTAATACATTTAAAAGCCCAATTACTAATTGTTATTAGAATATTAAAGAGACACTCTAGCGATTGAACATTATAACTTTTGGGCTAAAGTCGAATATTCGATCCTTTTAGATGAGTGGGTGTGGAGAGATTTATGAATAGATTGGGATGGTAAATTAATTTAAAAAGAAATTATTAATAGGAAAATGAAAACAGCACGCTTGCTTGTATCCGCGATAAATTCATATAATTAAAGAACAAGCGGACTCTGGTTTCTCTACTCCTTCGGCTTTAATAAATGGGCGGTGTTGCCTTTTGGCCCATTTTCAATTGTTCAGTGTTTCTCTCTTCGATCTCAATTCCACAGTGACACTCCATTTATTTCCGTATTTTCTTGTTGGAGAATCCCCTAACAATCGGTTGCTAGGACCCATTTTCTCTCTCTTTCTCTTTCTCTTCCCATTTTCAATTTTTCTTCTGATTTTCTCTTCTGGGTCTGCGGAAATTGGTGGAGAGTGAGAGAGTCGAGTAGAAATGGCTTCGAATATAGGAATGATGGACAGTGCCTATTTCGTGGGGAGGAATGAGATACTGACATGGATCAACAACGCACTACAGCTCAATCTCACTCGCATTGAAGAGGTATTTTTCTTTCTCAGTTACTGGTTTAAAACCCCATTGTTTCATTTGTGAGTTCTCAATGGTTTGAATTCTGGTTTCCTTTTTTTTATGTAGAGCAATTGCTTGAACTTTTTTGTTACTGGGTTTCTTTGTTCTACCAATTTCAATCCTGCTTTTCAATTTTTGTGTGTAATGGGAATTTTGTTTATGTTATTTTGATGTTAAAACTTTTGTTTTGGGGTTTTGCTTTGCTTTGTTTATTTGGGAACAAGAGCAATTGTTTGAATATGGGTTTACTTGGGCAAAAGTTTTCAAGTAACCTTTTCTTTTTACTATACTACTTTGATGGAAATTTGGGGTTGTGATTTCACTCCACATTTGTTTTGGTCAGGGAAAATTTTCATTTTCATTTTTCACTACATAATATATAAAGTTTTTGATTGTTTTATTATTTACAAATTGCAATACATTAAAACAGTGATAATTTCTTTCTCCGTCCCTCTTTTGTTTTAATTTATAAGAAGCATGCATTGAGAAAACAAGAAGATAGTGGGCATGATTTCGATGGTTTAATACTTCATTGTTTCTTGCCTTGTATTGTTCCTGCAAAATGTTATTATTTGGTTCATTTGTGATATGGGATAGTTCATGTAAATGTAGAGGCGGCAATATCTTATATGCTACAACAAGCAACTCTTGCTTTGGATTTGAATCAAATTGTACAGTCTGCCAACAGTTATTTTTGTCTCATCATTCACGACATTACCTTATCATCTTTCAAATATTAGTGAAAGTTGACAAATACTTTGATAAATAAAAACATATTATTTTTTGTTACCACTAATATGTTGAAATGTGCATTAGTTATATCAAGACATATATAATTATAGGTTATTTTCATTGTCCAGGCTCAAATGAATGATTTAAGTATGGATATCTGAATTTTGGTGGATAAAGATCAGTACAGGTGTTGGGATGTATGCTAACTCTACTAGACTATAGAAATATTTTGCATATAAGTTGACATTTATACTTTGAAGTACTGGCCTTAACTACTTGGTAAAAAATGATTCAGTTCACGTAATTCAGTATGATTTGAAGAATCGTTCCCTCAAATTCATCATTTTTTCTTTTCTTAAGTATAGATTTCTACTACATAATTTGGGAGAACAAGGCCACATACATAGTTCATTATATGCAATCTAGGAAGCATGTTTCCAGATCTAGGAAGCATGTTTCCAGATATGAAGATAGCACATGACACTTGCACAATATCACCATTTTCAAAAAATATGTCAGTGCATGCTTAATGACATATAAAGACTAGAAGATGAAAATTAATGCATGAAGATATAGAGAGAAGCTGTAATTGAGAGCAAATGGGTAGATGTCATGTTATTATAGATATAGGCAGTCTTCTAAAACTCTCGAGTTCTCGATAAAACTGAACCACCGAGAATGATGAGTGAAAACCTGTTTCAAAACTAGTTAATTCAGTCAAACTCGGTCAACCTTTTTTTAATTTATACTTGAAAATTGTTCTATTGTCGGCAAGTAGTCATTGTCTTCTCCATGTGAAGTAGTCAAATGTGAACTTGTTTCCTATGTTAGTTTTGTTTGAACTATGATTTATGCTTTTGTTTTAACTTATTAAGTTGTTTGTAACCATCTTATTTTATTTAAATAATGTTATTTTGCCATTAATACACATATATAAGTAAAAGGTCCATGCATACATGTGCTTTCAGGGATATGAGCCCCACACATACACAAGCATGAGAGGGAAAGTTAATTTAAACCAATATGCAAAGAATTGAAAATAAAAGGGTGTATATAAAGAGTCACACCCAACTAATAAGGTTGACCTTTTAGTTGTAGAGCCTGACCTGATATATAAGACCCAATTTTACCAATATATAATGATCACTGATTTCTCCTCGATTTCTGCCCGAGTTCTAAAACATTCTTATTTATTGCCTTGCCAAGTTTTGACCAATCCCGAGTTTTAGAACCTTGGGTTTAGGCATGTAATGTATTTGTAGAAGACATTAGATAGGCGGTGATTGAAGGTTTCGGAGAGTCGGTGGAGATCATTCTAGGTAGTTGGTGGAAACATGTATAAAAGAAGGGCCAAACCTATTCTTTAGGGGTGTGCTCGGCTTGAGTGGGTTTGTAGTGTACTCTGTACCCATAAAGTTTCTGATATAATACTTCGGTCTTAAGGTATGGTGTTATTAGGCTAGCTTACACAAGTGCATGAGGTGTGGAAAATTGTTTTGACTGCCGGATGTTTATGCAGATAAGTTAAGGAAAGTTCTTGGGACGTCACACCAAGACCTTCCTTATATGAAGCCTAATTGTAAATAAACCAGTGAAATAAATGACATGCACTGAATTATATAAAATGATAATATTTAGTTGTAATAAGTTAGATTTATGTAACAACGAACATCTCGAACAAAGAGTGGATCATTTATTGTTATATGGACTTACTTGATTGTCGGTAGTATAGAACCCTAAACATTATCCAAGTCTCTTGCCCCTAAAGAGGGTAGATATCGTGTTATCATTGTTATTGTATGTATTGTTTTAAGAACATGAATATAGGAAATGCCTATCACCCGTGTCCAACACGGTGTCCCCAGTATGCTTTTATAGTTTGAAGTTTCCATGCTTCCTAAATTGTAATTGTGATAAGTGAAGTAGTATTTGACATTTCAACACGGTGTCCCCCAGTATGCTTTGCATTTTGAAGTTTCCATGCTTCTTAAATTGTAATTGTGATAAGTGAAGTAGTATTTAACATTCCTTCGTACAAGTGTCTTGCTATTCTAAGGAAGCATGTTGGGCATGGATTTTAATTGCATTTATCATACCTATGTGCCCTCCTAGTACCCTAGGCGTACAACAACAAGGCATATTCTTCTCAAATTGTGCATAACTTAGAATTTATCATTAGCAATGCTTTAAAGAGAAGGCAATAGTGTATGTGAATATTACAGCTAATGGAACGAGGCCACGTCCTTCATGTGACAAAGTTAGGTATCCAAAGTTTTGTTACTACCCCATTTCCCTTTCTTCATTGAAGCAAAGACATCATGATCTAGAAATGCGACTGAAGATAGCCTCAAGATCCAATATTTGCAAAGGTCTTAAAAATTCAGGGCAACAACACCATGATAAGCCTGCTATGCATGAGCCATGCAAATGATACTGCAATAAATTCAAAAAAATGTAGCTAATTCAGAAAATACATCTTCAATTCCTTGTCTATGATTACTTATTGTTCTCTCAACAATTAATTGAAACAAGAAAATAGTAGACTGCAAAATAATTATCTGACAAATTATCATGTGATGATAAATTAGCTTGTTGGTGCAACAACCCCACTGAAAAGCATAAACGAACTAGAATAGAAAAATTGACTAAATTCAAACCCTAATTATACTTACATATTCTAGAAATGAAATGGTGGTTTCATAAAATAAGAGAGAGAATGTGTAATAGGCACTTACATATCCCCAAGTGTGGTCTTTATTAGTTCCAATTTGTTTTGATACCCTTTTTGTTGTATTTGGTTGCACTAACAACAGAGGCTGGTTTAGAAGCTTCAGGGAACAATTTATTTGAATATCTCATTGTGACATCAGGCAACTTATGTTTTTGTTTAATCTTCCCAGCCAATAAAATAACGATTATTGCACATTAATACTGTTCATTATGGCTAGGCTGCGTCTGGTGCTGTGCAGTGTCAATTGATGGACATGACTTATCCTGGAGTTGTTCCAATGCACAAGGTCAGAACCTACCTTGATTTCAATCTGGTTTTATTCATAGGATGTTTTCCTTGATCTCTATTTGGTTGAATTCAGGTGAACTTTGATGCAAAGACAGAATATGATATGATCCAAAATTATAAGACTCTGCAGGAAGTATTCAACAAGTTGAAAATCAATAAGGTGTGTATTTCCCCTTTCATTATCGTTTTGGTCTTTTTGTATTTTCTCCTTTTCTTCTTGCTTTTGCTACATGTTAAAATTGCTTAAGGTGTACTCCTCGCAACTGCGTAATAGGCCTAAGAACTGGAAATAAGAGTAATTTCATCCTAGACTAGACACATTTTTTCCAAAGTAGTTGATTCTAATAATTCATTGGATTTTGCGAGCTCTTTATTTTCTCTGCAGTTGTTTATAGGTAGGATTAAGTATATAAGTGCTGCAGATTCCATGACCAATCAATTTGACTATCTGAGAAATATTGCTCTTGGACCTGTGTTGCTCAGAACATTTTTTGTCTAAATTATCTGGTCCAAAATTTCTTTGCATGTATAGATTCAAGCTTCTGCAGGCTGCCGGCCCAGCTGTTTGGCTAAAGCATTCTAAAAAATAAGTTATTCAGGAGCAAAGGTTGAATTGTTGCATTATCCGGAGGGTGCTGTATATCTGAATGAAATAATTTAATTTTGTTGCTCGTAACCGACCTCTGATATAACAAAATAATGATGAAAATATGCAATTAAATAACAAACATAAAATAAAGAAAATATATGTGAAATGGATGAAAATTTGAAATACGAGAAAGAACAAATGGAAAACAATCTTTGATACAATTTGAAAATAAAATGGAATATGGTCTCGCTGGAGAAAACTTGTTTTGGTTTGAGGATCTTTGTTTGTATAAGCTTGGTTCCAGTGTTTCCCGTTCTGAGACCCACATGAAAGTTCTTAAATTTGTTTTTGCCGTACTTGTCTGCAGCACCGGTTTATCGTCTAGTGCACTGTGCTATACTGCTATATGAGAGAAGCATCACCTTCTGCTTTTCAGTAATTTTCAAATAGAAACTACTAGTTTAATTTTGTCTCTGAGCTTTTGGTTAGAGTAAGAAAGCTAATGTATGTATCAATATCCAAACTCAAAATCCCTTGCTTTTATATAAGCAATCACTTTGCCACTTGACCTAACTTATGTTAGTAACTTTTAATGTATTTGGTTAGGAAATTTTGGTGATGTTTTCTTATGCAGCTGGACGATCTTATTTTCATCGGAAGAGTACATAATTTTCTTTCCTTTTTTCCACCCCTTTTGATCACATGGCAGCACGTCGAAGTCAACAGGCTTGTCAAGGGCAGACCTTTGGATAATTTAGAGTTCTTACAATGGCTGAAACGCTACTGTGATTCTGTGAATGGTGGCATTATGAATGAGTATGATAGTTTATATAAACATCATCTTCTTCTTTTTTTCATTTTTCTTCAAGATTTACTTTCATTGAAGTTTTTTTGTTCTTATTTTTTTATTTTCCATTTGTTCTTATATAGAAATTATAATCCTGTGGAGCGAAGAATTAAGGGGGGAAAGGAACGGAATCCTAAGGGTTATCAGAAGATCTCAAAATCATTGCAAGCTAGCAATCTGCATAACCCTGGCCCTGGTGATACAGTTGGTCCTAACAAACTTTCAGGTTAGCATGCTAAACCCTACCATCTAGTCCTTAACATAAAATATTTACTGTTATATATTTTTGTTTATGCTTATTACTATAGGGCCAAAGCAAACAAAAGCATTTGCAGTTGCAGGTGGTGCTAATTCTTCCATTGATGTTCAAGCTCTATCAAAGGAGGTATTATGTTGTATCTTGTTTAGAGTTTATGCTATCTTGTTTTGATTTGTAAAATGCAAACTGCTCTATCTTCACTTCTAGTGTTTACCATGATGGATGACTTGCTTGCCGGTCCACATGTGTTTTGGTCTTATATTGAATGAATATGAGTATAAGGAGGGATTGATTTTGGACCCATGTCTTATTAGATTATTCTTTTGGCTCATAGTGGTTTCTAATATGTTTATCACGATCGTCAACATCCTAGGTAGACCCTTTCGCTCGTCCTTTTTGGACCCGATCTCCTCGATAAGTGGTATTAGAGTCTAGCTGCATAGATTTCATTAAACTAGCGGGCCAGTTGATCCCTGAATCATGATGATCAGACCTAGTGGGTCAACATGTGCATATGCAAGGCGATTTGAGTGGAAGGGAAGCTTTCATCAAATTACTCGATCAGCTTATCTTGGAAACATTGGTGTTTCAGACCCAAGGTGGGTGAACAAATGAATATGCAAGGAAACCAAATTGATGACCAATGTTTGGATACAACAACATCAACATAGCTTTTCCCCAATCAATTGGGGTAGACTACATGAATCAAAAGCATATCACATTGGGTCATTCACTTGGATATGTTTTCTCCATTGTCTGTGATCGTTTACCAAATACTTATTGATACCCTTATCTACCAAATCCTTATGAATAACTTCTGCCCACGTCTTTTTTGGTTGCCTTTGTGCTCTCTTAAGCACTTCTAAGTTCATACTCTCCACCCGTCTCGATGGGGCATACATTGCACATGAACGAACTGTCATAATCGTTGTTGTTGTATCTTCTCGTCTATCCGTGCAACTCGTACTTTGGTTCGAACATGCTCGTTTCGAACTTTTTCCATTCTTGTGTGCCCACACATCCAACGAAGTATATACATCTCAACCACTTTCATTTTGTCGATATGACCAATGAGTGAATATGCAAGACAATTTGGGTTAAGGATGGAGAAAACCGGTGACAAACTCAATGTAGATGGAGAGATTGTTAGAAGTTTAATTGTGAGTCTTCCTCCCACGTCCCACGTCAGATCAATATGAGGTTGAGTTTATATTTTGATCAACATATGAGGCTGAGTGAAATATACATTTTGGACTCATTCCCTATTAAAATAGATTCCTGTGTTAGAATGATGTCCAATATATCACGGGTTTGTAATTTCATCAAACAAGTGGATATGTTGGTTCTGGACCATGGGTGGATGAGACCTAGTGGGCCAATGAGTGAATATGCAAGGCGATTTGGGCTGAAGGATAAGGATAGAGAAATCTTTTCGTCAAACTAGTGGGTCAGCTGAGCCCTTTACAATGGGCTGACAAGGCGAAATGGGTCAGCGGGTGAATATGCAAGATGATTGTAAAGGGCTGAATGTGATGATGGGGGAGAGTTTATTAGAATCTGAATGTATCTTGATCCCCAATCAGGTAAATATAAGGTTGAGTTTATAGTTAACTTTGACACATCCTACTAAATCAGTACTATATCATCGGATTTGCTTGTTGCTCAAAATAGCCACACTTTCCCCAACACAACCATCTTTCACGTGTCAAATAATTTATACTTCATACACTGTAAATGCCATTGGGAAAATACATCAACATATATTGGTCCAGCTTTTCTAAAAAAAGTACTGGACTGGTAACAGCATTTTCCCTGCATCTGTTTGGCCTCCTTGCTGGATAAATGGAATTTGCCTTGTATCTTGAATAGAAGGCTCTAAAAGTTATACCTCGGGCCTGGTTGACCATAACATTGTCATAACATCTTTCTTATAACGTGTCTTGCAGATAACAGACCTAAAGCTTTCTGTGGATGTCTTGGAAAAAGAAAGAGATTTTTACTTTGCAAAATTACGGGATGTAGAAATACTTTGTCAGACTGCTGAATTCGAAGAAGCCCCTGTAAGATAACTGAAAGTATTGTAGTTAGCATCAATTTATGCTTGGGCATTTCATGCTTACATTTATTTATCGTATCCCATGTGTAGTCAGAGCTAAAAGGAAAAGATTGAAATGTGATTGCTATGACATGTTATTGTGAGAAGAGAATTATATCTTTTGAATGAGTTGATCATATACTTGCCTTTCTGCAGATGTCGGTTGCAGTTAAGAAGATACTGTATGCTGCAGATGCAAAGGAATCCGCACTTGCAGAGGCTCAGGAATACTTGGCGCAGTCCCTGATCGCGGATGAAAATGGAAATGAAAATGAAAATGGAAATGAAGATGAAAACGGAAGCGAAAATGATGCAGAATGAGTTTTGGCTAACAGACTTGAGGCGCTCTCTAAAATACATGCAGAGACTTTATGACTGACCTTGTCCATGGCGCAATTTCACGCACATCTTTTTCTAGTCTGCGACCAACTACCATTTAGTGACACAACGAATATGAATTAGCTGGGTTATACAATAAATGCATACTTTAAACAGTGACTAATGAGTATAAAATATCCTTGCTTGTTCAAATAAATGGGCAGATGCTTTAACGAGCTGACTGGTGGCTAGGATTTGAGTCGTATTATAAGTACAGTCTTAACTTTCCGAAAGAGTGTAAAATTGTTTTCTGATGTGGGTGCACATATGTTTGGAGTGTCACAAAGTTTGTGACGGTTATTTTGATTGCTTGCATAGACGCCGTATGTCGATTTTGTACACTATCTTCTCAGAGATTAATGTTGGTAAAGACTTGGTGAATAAATATGTAGATTTTCACAAGAAATGAATTGCTTTGCATAATTCACGCTAGTTTCTTAAAGTTCATGAGTGTAAAATAATTATATTGATGTGTTTTATTTTATTTGATGTATATGTATCTTCTCTAAGTAATGCATGCTACATTTTCTTCATATATTATGGATCGAGAGGTTATTGAAAATATTCCACATGCATCTCGTACACGTTGAATGATTTAGAGTAAGAATACACATTCTCAATTAGTTTCATGTAGTGCCAATTTTTTTAATTGATTATAAGATATTTCAACTAAGTTTTGCTTTTTATGGAACACTAGGAAATTGTTGTCACATTACATGTAAGCACATAGCTTGTTTGGGTACATGATTTGTGGGGGTCTGAAAGGTATCAAGCATCTATATATCCGAGCGGTCTAGCATTTTTTTTGGATTTCGAATACAATAATCTCAATATTTAGTTTCACTCAAATAATGAATTATATTACTAATTCTATTCTAATGTTGTTTAATTTGTTATGAGCTAAATCTGGCTAGCACATTTACTGCAAATTATCGCATTTAAATATTGTACTTTAAACCAATATTTTAGGAGGCAAAAATGATCTTTTTAGGATATTGAGTGGAAGAGTATCATCTATGTTGAAACACTTTAAAATTTTTTAACATATGCAGATTAATGAATTAGAATTATATTAGAAGTATACTGGAATCGTATGCCGAGATCTTTCATCTCAGATTCTTTTTAAAGATATTTTGTAGTGTCAAGGGCCTCTTTAGAAGTCTCAATCAAGTTTTTATCGTCGGCATACATTGCTACAATAACAAGTCCAAATTTTGTTCTTTTTGATTAATAGACACGTACATAAATATTTTTTAGGGATAATTACACTCCACTGCACTTATTATTACGCGTTTTACAACTTACTGTACATTATAAAAAGTTTATTTTCATATCACTTAATTATGTTTTTGTTATAAATTGCTCTAACAGTGTTAAAATTTGGACATAGAATTTTTAAAGACTATAAAAAGTCAACATTACCCTCAACTATCTATCAAAATTTCAAATTAAAGCCATACATTTCAATCTCTAATTTTTTAAATTTCTTTTATCTCTCTAATTTTTTTTATTTTACTCCTAAATCTTTGATTCTCTCTCCAACAACCTGCAATTTGTTCCTTCCTCCTCAAATCCCGAAAGTTCATTTGACTATCTCTCTTCCTTCTTCCACATCTCCTTGTCATCGTCACTATTTCAGCCATGAATATACTCAATAAACTCACCTACCAATAAAATACACTAACAAAACTGAAGCATCCCAATTTGACCAGGGATCGTTTATAGATCAAACTGAACTCAAAATCAATAATAAAACAACGAAAAGGGCCTTGTTTTTTCAGTCGAGAAGATTAATAACTCAATTCTATCGCCAACGAAAACAAAGAACACTAATAGTCAACACCAATTGCATTAGTGAACCCAAAATGTCCCAAATTTCATATCTCAAAAATTCAAAACGAACACCAATAGTCTCCCAAATTTCAGATTTCAAAAATTCAAAATCGACCCAAGAAGCAGCAAATTAATTGAACAAACATGATGAGCTCAGCTAAAAGGAACGCAGATTCGCTTCATCTATTGAACGATTTAAGATATTCATGGAGACGATAAATAGTTTGGTAAAAGAAGTTTGAGTCCATTAGAATAATTTCTTAGATTTTATATGTTTAAGTTGTCTATCTAAATAAACTTCCTAGTATTTATTTTATTATAATAAGAAGGCAATTACAATCAATCCAATTTCATTGCTGCCACAAGTAAACAGGTTATATTAAACATATAGACATGCCAGTGAAATTGAGAATCAGTATATGTTTTACAAAATTTGATAATGGAATGAGAATCAAAGCGAAACTATATATTTCAAATGTAACCTCACTCATTGGATATGCGTTAGAACTATTTGATTAACTCATTTAACGAACAATAAATAACAGTGACAAAGTTATTGGATATGGAATACCTAAGCCAAGGTTTTGTCATGAAAATATAAGAGGCTCACAATAGGAGTAAAATATGTGCCCATAATTGAAGTATCTAAGTTGAACAGTGAATATCTTCCTATCTATCCTCCTAGTGGTCCAAGATAATTACAAGTTTAGTTTTCAATAACTTTCAAAAGTCCATTTTAATTCTCATACTATTGGTCCCTACACAGACATTCCATTCCATTCAGTAGACCCTATGATTTCATTAACTGTCATATTAAAACCTACAGAATATATTAGTTGAAGTAATAATCATAGAATAAATGTCCATTACTTAAAACTAGAGCGTGATGGGTAACCTCTCCTTATCATTTATATCTTATCCAAGGCTATAGATATTTTTTAGATAACATTTTTCAAAACTTTTCGCTATTATAGAATTGCGACCGGATAGTTTTTCTTGGATCGGTTCTTGGGTATTGTCTTGTGCAAGTTTCTAACTTTGGTGTATGAGTGAGTGTGCATTAGAGGGACTACCGTGTTAACCGCGAAAGCGATCGGAACACGATCACCACCTTGGTCTAACTGAAAAAATTGCTTTCAAGTCAATGGCCTCAATACCATGACGTGGTAACTTTACATCGAAAATTATTTTCTAAATCTATCATTATTATACTCAAATTATAATTCCTACATTATTGAATATCAAGACTATGTGTACTTTTTAATAGATTTTCCTCATTTGTTTAGCCTTCGAACTTAGTAGATTGGTCACTTCCTACAAAGGCGTCCTCGTGTATTTTTCTCTTGTTCTTCGTTGCTTGCATTCCTCGCTCTTTAGTTGTTTCTTTTAAAGGATCAGAATCATTACCTATTGTAGTTTCCGGCTTTACTATTCTCTGAGTGAATCTAGCGTCTTCAATGGGATCCGCTCTCTACTGATATCCACACGAAGGAACCTTGATCGAAGCATAGAAGGGAATGACCAGCTAGGACCTTTTCCTTCTGCTTTTCCAGAAAACTCTTTCTCTGGAGGCTGAATATTTCGAGTGAACGAAAATTGCGAAAAAAACTAGGGTTTCGACTTATGGTTAGGAATGTATTTATATATGATATTTTCTCCTATGGTTTCTAATTCACAATTAGATATTTCCCATTTATTTTAAATTCTAATTCGAAAATATCTTGTATCTTTATTATATTCCAAATATGATAAAGATACTTATTTTTACTCATTTATTTGGGCTTCATAAGCTCAAAGAGCTTCAGGCTCGCTCGTTGTGCGTGACCCTGTAGACTCATAAAGTATTGGCAATGAACCAAAAATCTCTATTTCACCCATTTTTCATAAGTGTCCTCTAGCAATACAGTATGACTATCCAAAACTTATTAAGATTGATGATTTGACTTAACCTTTTGTTGTAATTGTCATAATCTCTTTGTCTCTTGATATCATGATTGAACATAAGGTATAGAGCCGTCACCCTTATATTATTCAATCTCGTTTCTTGATCACGAGTAGACCGAGAATGATAACTCTGCATCAACTCTTTTAGCATGGCCATGCATTTTCTTGGTCACTCATAAATAGACACAAAACATATATCAAACTCGTAAATGATATGAGGGACAAGTTACTTAACCGTCACTCACATGCCTCATACAACCAGTTTCACAGCCAATGATACCCTTTCATTATCCTGTTACAGACAAAATAGATGAATATGTCAAACTACCAAAGGGTTTATATAGGAATCCATGATGACTCCAAGGTCTAAGGACTTATTGATACTACGACAATGAGCAATAATCTTGAAGAAATCTACGTAGCACGCTCATGACGGGTCGTCCAATACCATTTTTCCAAATGATACTCATAACTTAACTTGATAACCTGTATCCATGATTAGTAAAACATAATCGTCAATCGACCTCATACTAATCGTTATAGGGTGATGACCAGGAACCGTTGAACATAATTCATAATCTGATCTAAGGGTTTTACTATCAAGTCACGTACTTAATGACCTCAGACGAAATTTAGTATTCAGCAACCTATCACAACACCATGATAATAAAAGTTATATTTTATTGCTTTAGAATGATAATGTTAATACATCCATTGAAATATAAATATAATTGACCTAATGCATATTTCTAACAGAGACTGTGGGTGCCTTGGGAGCTAAGCAAGGCCGTGGGTGCCTTGGGCCACAAGGCAGCGCCCTCGTTAGGCCTTGGGCGCGCCTAGGCTTCATTGCAGACCGTCCTTGGTTGGTCTATGATGTGTCTGGGCTGTCCTGGGCACGTCTTGGCGATCTTGGGTTGCACAAGCCCATCCTTGGGTATGGCTCAGGCGGTCTTCACTGCTCGGGCTCGTCGGGGGTCATGTCTCGGAAGGTCTTCAAGATGCGTCTATTGTGCGCCGCCTTAGATGAAGCGGGATTTCGTGTAAGTGGGTCAACCCAGAGAGTCAGGTTGGGTGCAAAGTCGGTGTTTCCCGAAGTGGGAAAGGACGGTGATGCGCTGAAACCCAACACACAAATCGATGTAGGTCGAATCCCGGACTCCCGGTGGTGTATCGGTCACAAGTAATACAGGGTTGTGATTTACGACCCCGAGTTTATCGAACCCAAAGGACAATGTACTATTTATTTCTAAGCACTCGAATTTAAGTTTTTAGTTAATCTTAGTGATTCGAAAATGTTGGTTTTAAGTTCGGGAATTACCAAAACATGAAATAAACATGCAAGACTAATTTAAATAATTAAATTTATATTAATCAAACACGGGTCGATGCAATGAACATGCTAACAATGATTTCGGGAAAATAAATTAAATTAAAATTATGCTTGTTGATGTTTCTACAACCACGCTATTCCTAGTCAATGATTTAACCGGTTGAGAAGTATTACAGTTTGTGAATTCTCCTAACTTTCGGTGTGTGTCACCTATGGCCATTACTACTTTGTTAACCTACCTATTCCTAGTGAGGATTTAAACCCGACTTTCAAGTATCATTTCCATTTATTAACTCCCCTTCCGGGTGAACTTTAATAAACTAAATCAATATATTCAGAATTAGCGGAACGAAGCATGAAGTGCAGATAAATTGAAATCACCCTCCTCAGCGCACCAAGCATATAAAAAATTACTTAAATTTTCCCTAAACCATTATGAATAAATTCATGACTCAATCTCTATATAGTTTAGTTCTTCATTTTCTTATGCCAATTAACCATATTGATATGTGAATTATAAATAAACATGCATTTCAGATTTTATTGTAAAAATCATGCAATCATGTGAATCCCAAATTCAATATTAGAATTGTAAAGGAGAGACACAATAAACATATAATTGGATTAAACCATTTAGGAATAAAATATACAACATGGAGAAAGAATCAGAACGAAAAACCTAGATTTATTTCCCAATCTGAGAATTAATACATGAGTAAGCCTTGAACCTCCCTTGATTCCTCTCATAGGCTTGCTGTTGAA
Source organism: Geranium brycei (assembly GCA_036897365.1). Classification (NCBI taxonomy): domain Eukaryota; kingdom Viridiplantae; phylum Streptophyta; class Magnoliopsida; order Geraniales; family Geraniaceae; genus Geranium; species Geranium brycei. The sequence continues at coordinate 2,488 of JAYMTP010003393.1, read as the reverse complement.
CTTCTGGAATTGTTTCTAATGAAGACGCATAACTCTCACTCTTTTCTGGAAGTAAAATTGGGAATTAATTGATATTTTTTCCAAATGCGGAGAAGCCCTTTTATAGTAGCGAGTTTCCGACCCGCCACGGGACTGTGGCAGCGGCGTGCCTTATTTTTAGCGCTCACGAAGCGTCCACGAACTCCGAGTGGATGACTCGTCTCCTGCCACAGGGTGGCCACAGACTGTGGCGAGGGCCACAATGTAGTATGTCTTTGGGCTCTTTTGGTGGGTTGTTGGGCCCGAGTTGAAGGCCATGGGGTGGCCCGGTGGTCGGTCACGGACCCGCATTTAATTTCCAATCTGAGAATTAATACATGAGTAAGCCTTTAAGCTCTCTTGATTCCTGTCCTAGGCTTACTGTTGAACTCCTAGAATTGTTCCTGATGCTCCTGGGAACTCTATGATGAAGACGCAGAACTCTCTCTTTTTTTGAAGTGAAATTGGATATTAATCGATATTTTTTTCAAATACGGCAAAGCCCTTTTACAGCCGCGAGTTTCCAACCCGCCACAGGACCTTGGCAATGTCCTGCCTTGTTTTTAGCACTCACGAAGCGTCCTCGAACTCCAAGTGGATGACTCGTCTCCTGGCCACGGGGTGGCCACAGACCGTGGTGAAGGCCACAATCAACTCATTTCCTCGCAAGGTTCGGTCATGACTTCTCCACGATTTGAAGTGGTTGAGTGAGCACGGGTGTTGGCCACGGGTCTTCTCGCTCCAGCGTTCTCCACAAGGCGTGGCGACGCATTCGCCACGGTGCTTCGCCATAGACAGTGGCGAGGGCCACGGTGTAGTCCGTCTTTGGGCTTCTTTTGTGGGTTGTTGGGACCGAGTTGAAGTCCACAGGGTGGCTCGATTATTGGTCACGGGTCCATGGCCCTTGGCCACGCAGTAGACTCAACAGTTCTAAAAAAATTGGTCATTTTTGACCCGAAAATCTGCATTCTTTACTCAAAGAGATTGTGAAGCAAAATAGACATAAAATATGAGGTTTTGTACCCAAGCGGGATGCAAAGTGGGTGAAAAAGTGGGAAAATAGTGCTCAAAAAGTGGTGTAAATTAGCACTTATCAGACGGACGTCACACGAAGCTCAGACACGGAGCGTAACGAAGGTAAAAATTGGGTGTATAGAGGGTTCGGGATGATTATGACAATATAAAAATGGTTCAGAGTAGTCATACAAACCGGGGTTGTCATAATCACTATGAACCATCATTACAGACGGTTTCAATAAGTGTAACGAGGGTTATAGAAAAACTTGTTTTTTGTCATTGAAACACTTCTTTTGGATTACTTTTTATCATCAAATGATAATTATTGTGTATAAAGAGAATCAATTTCTCATGTTGGGAAAAGGGAAACTCAAACCAAATACATGGAAGATAAAAGCTAAAACCAATACAATGAGAGATGTCAAGAATGAACATAGTTATAATTGATGCAATCTGAGTTGATTACAATTGATAAGATAACCAAAACGCCTTTACTCTGGTGTGAAATGATGCAAATGAAAAATAACGTGCTATTTATAGCAACTGGTGTTATTAACGAGTGGGCGTAACCTAAACGTAATCTAAACTCGACAAGAACCTAGTTTTTTAAACAATCCAAGACTCATCGAAATTAAGCTGGGTTCATCTTGTTTGCCCCACACCTACCGCATATTCCCTCGTTACCATTTCTACTCTAGAAACTTTACGTAGGTTCTGATTACGCATGTACTATATTGATCCAATCCAAGGGATTTTCTGTCAACATGAGTACTTATGATTTTACTATAAAAGCAATGAAGAGAAGGCAGAGCCTCTAGAGTCCCATAGGGACAATTGGCATTGGCTGTAGGATGGATACGGCATTGAATGTAAACTACAGCGTGCACATGGCGTGCAATCAATTGCATGGGCACTACGTTGCTGTTACACTCATGACCTCGACCTGTCCTCTCCAAGACATTCCTTCATGCTTACCTACATATTCTTCTATTCATTAATTTCTGAGCTTAACTCTTTAGTTCTTTGGATAGAATTAAGATATTATACAGAAAAATATGTGATGTATATACACAACTTCTAACATTTTCTGATGTTGGATTGCCCTCATTCATTGTGTGATGCTAACCACTACCAAGTTGCAAAACTTGTATCCTGTTCAAATATGTTTTACTCTTCTTAGATTTGAGTGTATCTCTTCTCTAATTAGTTATTTATTTGCAGCACATACAGTATATTTGGAAGTACCAGAAAACCTTAAGGAAGAACTATTGTTAGTAATCAAAGCTATATGAGCTAACCTAATTGGCCAAGACAAACAATATCTCGTCTGAGATGCAATGTCTAAATCTTAGTTATGGTACGCCTCCCGTCATTGTCGGATCCATAAATTTTTTCAAGATGAACAAAATTTCATACTAAAATTTTGATTTCATTAATAACATAATTAACTTTA
>JAYMTP010003392.1:0-17115 GCA_036897365.1 Geranium brycei | reverse complement strand
AAATAGTTTGCATATTTCTATTTGTTTTGATTGTTGCAATCATTGATTGAATATCTAGTGGTATTTATGCATTTGAATGACCCATGTCTAACAATTAATTACAGGCGAACCTGACTCGCCCGATTCCTCTGAGTTTCCAACGAAGACAACTATCAGGTGGCCGACGTTTTGAGCTGTGTTTGTGGTGGTCGGAGCTGTCCCCATTCCCTCACCGTCGATTGGCCCTCTGCCCCTTTCTTCTATTTCTTGGCCTCCGCCTCCGCTCTCACCGGATCGAACTTCTGGCCCAGCAGTGTACTCTTTCTTCCATTTCTAAGCCTCGTGAAGCATATCGTTTGCAGTACCTGGGTTTGGAAAAAAATTATTGTCGGTTATTAGACTGTTATTAGTGATGATTTAATATGTACACTACTAGGCCAAGATTGATGAATGACAAATTGGGTCAAGATTGATGAAATGAGAAATTAGGTCAAGATTGTTGGGCCAAGATTGATGAATGAGAAATTGGAGGAAATTAGGCTTCAATTAGCATATGAGAAATTGGAGGAAATTATTCATCAATTAGCATATGACGAATGAGAAATTGGGTCATGATTGATTTTCAAAGATTTGAAAATAAAAAAATCAAAATCAAAGAAAATGAAGAAATTAGATAAAAATGACATTATTTTGAAAATTTAACGAATAGTAAGAGATATTTTAGACATTTTGTAATCTAATAAAAATTATCATCTAAAATTTAACGTTGTTAGGACAAATTGTAAAAAATATAACTAAATTAGTTAAAATGAAAATTTTTAAAATAAGTATAATAATTTGTAAAAAATGGCTAATTAAATATGAAAAGTTGTAATTAGCCCTATTATTTACTGTATTGGTCCCCGGTACGAGTCCTTAATGGTCCGAAGAGGCAGAAGGAATCATCTATGAATAACCGTTAATCAAATTTAAAACATTAAAAGCATGATGAGAAAGACAAAATAGGCCAGGTTGGCTCGCACAATTAAAAGGGCCCATCTGGCCCATACACGCGCCACTCGCACCCACCACCAGTAACGGTTCGTTTCGTCCAGTAAAGCATAACCATTTGCCTTACAGCTGACGCAAACCTAAAATAATCTTTATAATAAACTAGTGCCAATTTTTATATAATAATTATACAGTGGTATATTTCATTTTAAACAATTAATTAATACTGAAAAATAAGTAATTATAAAAGTTATTTTATATACATATCGATTTTTCTATTAGTTTGAAACCGCATTTATAAACTTATTATACTTTTACTTATGTATATGTAATCGAAACAAACTTCAACATATATAAAGTGAGGCTCTAGTGTATTTTAGAAGTTCAAATAATTTGCAAAAATACGTGGTAATTAAGAAAATAACCGACCCGAGACGAGACATTGGAAGGCGAAAGAAGCGCAAAAACAATACGAGACACGAGTGTGAAAAGGAAGGCAGAGAGAGTGATAAGAATGTAAAAAGAAGGAAAAGAGATATTATAAAAAAAAAAAGACCGCCGATTTAATTCACCGCTAAAAAATATAAATATCCCCCAAAAAATCAACACCGATCCATTCCTCTTCTCTCTCTCTCTCTCTCTCTCCTCCTTCCTTGTGGAGCCTCAACCAAACCCTGTCCAATTAGGGTTCTCTCTCTCTCTACAACTTTACTCTTTTTGTCTCTCTTCTGTTTCTCTCCCTATATAATCTTTCCTTTTTATTCTAGGGTTCCGATTACGCCATCTTCTCCACTTTCCTCACACACTCGATCGCTTGTTTGCAATTTAGGTCTCAATTCTCGATTTCGATGGTGATCCCGGAGGGAGGAGCGCATGTCCAGTTTGGGGTCACGAAGCCCATATCTATGGCGGGGCCTACTGATGCTGATTTCCAGAGGACTGCCCACTTGGAGAAGGTCTGTTTTTTCTTCGCCTTCACGGTGGAGTTTGGGCGATTTGCTTTTAGTTGACGATTTTTGGTTACATGTGTGTGTTAGTTTTTGGTTGATTCTGGCTTGTACGAGAGCAAGGAGGAGGCTGCTAAGAGAGAGGAGGTTCTTGCTAGGCTGCGAGGGGTAATTTGTTTTTCTCTCTGTATCTGTCCCTCAATCGTATCGGTTTCAATGTTTCATGCTTATTTGAACTTGTGCTTTGTTTTACTTGAATGACAACTCTTCTTATATAGCCAGACAAGGATGCTAAATTTTGGTCCAATGTAAATGCACATTACCTGCATTGTCATTGATGTTGAGCTAATATAGCATCAACCCTCTGATGGGTGAACACATTCATGAAACTAATCTCCCCCTAATGTTAATGCATGTAATTCGTATATGTTTGCTTAAGTATCTACTAATGTCTCATTTCTCTTTTTTTTTTATGTTCTATTCTTGTTTCTGGCACATAATTGGGGCATTTATCATATTTGATAGATTGTAAAAGACTGGGTGAAACAACTTACTCGACTACGTGGATATACAGAGCAAATGGTGGAGGATGCAAATGCCCTTATTTTTACATTTGGTTCCTACCGACTTGGGGTTAGTTTCTGCACCTTTGCTTTGGTCACTCAATGGTATATTGTTGACATAATGTTTTCAGTTGATATCAATCTTTGGAGTTCGTATTTTTTTCTTTCTGCCTTCAGTCATGCATATATACTATTGTAATTATGTAATTGAGACTTAGATATTGGTTAGTCTGTTATGCATGATTTTCAGTATGCCATTTTTCTTTCTGACTCATGGTTTCTTATAGAATTCTTATGCGAGGTGATTATTTTTAGTTGCATATTGTTGGTTGCTTAAACATACTTTGGCAGGTACATGGTCCTGGGGCGGATATTGATACTTTATGTGTGGGACCATCCTATGTGAATCGAGATGTAAGCAATGAAATTCAGCTATTCTCTTTTAATATTGTCATGAATTAGGAAGTCTATTACTTGCATGAAGAAAGAATTCAATTTCTTTGGCCTTCTTTATCAGGACTTTTTCTTTGTGCTGCATGACATCCTGGCAGAGATGGAACAAGTGACTGAATTGCAACCAGTTCCAGATGCTCATGTTCCCGTTATGAAATTCAAATTTGATGGAATATCAATCGATCTTCTTTATGCAAGTGTATCTCTTTTGGTTGTACCAGAAGTAAGTGTCAATGCCTCTTTTCTCGTGTTAGCTGCAACATTAAGGACTCAGTAGGTTGAACTTGAACTTGAAGACAATGTAATTTTAACCTTTATATAGCGGAGCTGTTATCGTGTTTTGAAATGATCTTAATTCAACAATTTCAAATCTATTTTATCTTCATTATTTTTACCTTATGCCTGTCTGTGTGCTGAATTATCAGGACTTTGATATCTCTCAATTATCAGTATTGCACAATGTTGATGAGCCTACTGTTCGAAGCCTTAATGGTTGCAGGGTTGCAGATCAAATTCTTAAGTTGGTTCCAAATGTTAAGGTGATATACATTGGTCCACTGTTCTTGTTTATGACTGTACAACAAGATCTTTAATTCCTTAGTAATTACTCATTTATTTTGATTTATAGCACTTCTGCTCGACACTGCGGTGTTTAAAGTTTTGGGCCAAAAGGCGTGGTGTTTATTCAAATGTAAGTCTTCTTTTTTATGTTACTCTACCATTGGTTTAAACATCATACTAATATTTTATTGATTTTCCAGGTTACTGGATTCCTTGGTGGTGTGAACTGGGCTATTCTTGTAGCTCGTGTTTGCCAACTTTATCCCAATGCTATTCCTAGCATGCTTGTCTCCCGGTTTTTTAGGGTATATACTCAATGGCGTTGGCCAAACCCTGTGATGCTATGTCCTATTGAACAGGACGAACTTGGATTTAATATTTGGGATCCTCGTAAAAATCCCCGTGATCGAACTCATCATATGCCAATCATAACACCTGCTTATCCGTGCATGAATTCCAGTTACAATGTCTCTACCAGTACCCTTCGGGTCATGATGGAACAATTTGAATTTGGTAACAAGATTTGTGCGGTAAGAACATGAATTGTTAATTGAATCTGATCATGCCGCTAGCAACTAAACATTTTGCTTTATTTTACTTACCTTTTTTTTCCTCAATTCAGGAGGTAGAGCTGAATAAGGCACAGTGGGGTGCTATGTTTGAGCCTTACTTGTTCTTTGAAAGCTATAAAAACTATCTGCAGGTCGACATACTTGCAGCTGATATTAATGACTTGCGAGCTTGGAAGGGCTGGGTGGAATCCCGCTTCCGGCAGCTCACTTTGATGGTATTGATTTTAGTATTTAACTTTTGAAATGTACGTGTGAGAAGATTTTATTAGTTACATTTTAATGTCTAGGGGTGAAGAATAATTTGTTGAAAATTTATCAAGCAATGTAACATTATGTGAATATATATTTGTTTGCAAGAAAGTTTCTCATTGCTTTTCCATGTTGCAGATTGAGCGAGATACATATGGGAAACTACAGTGTCATCCATGCCCTCATGAGTATGTGGATTCATCTAAGCAGTGTTCGCATTCTGCCTTTTTTATGGGTTTACAAAGAAAACAGGGTGAGGTTATCCAAGAAGGGCAGCAGTTTGATATACGAGGCACAGTTGATGAATTCAGGCACTCTATAAATATGTATGTTTTATGGAAACCAGGAATGGAAATCTATGTGTCTCATGTTCGCAGAAGGCAAATCCCTTCTTATGTGTTTCCTGTTGGTTATAAACGAGCTCGACCACAAAGGCCTACATCCCAGACGCAAATTGACAAGTCATCACCTGAACGTAGTGAAGTTGGCAGTGCTAATTCTGTTGAGAGACTCCTTAAGAGGAAAAAGGATTATGATGTAGGTGTGAAGCAAGATATGCCAGCAAAACGATATTCTATTAGTCCACAGAGGCGGTATTCAGTATCTCCTGAGATTATTAGTCATAACGCTGTCTCTTTGTCAAATAGCAGTGTTATCACAACAGTTACTTGTGAGCTCAGTTCACGTGAGGACGCTTGTGAATCTTTAGCTGGTAGCTATCTTAACAGAGAAGGTAGTGGGAATCCAGGATCTTCTCAGAGTGATTCATGTGAAGGTGATTCTGAGATGCTAATGGAAAATGGGTGTGTAAATGGAAATCAAGTGCTCCAAGAGGGAATGCTGGATTTGTCAGAGGTTTTGTATTTCAGTTCTTTGATCTCTTGATTGTTCTGTTTCAGCATACTACTAGTTGGACAGGCTGATAATTTGCTGACATTCAGTATACTATTGTTGTGTTTGACTGACGATTGTGCCTAATTGTTATTTCTTGTTTGCTTTTTTCATAATGTGAAGCCCAATGATGCATTTGGGATGGAATCAAAGCCGAATGAGAGAATCAACTCGGATGCTGTGCCAAATCCTGTGATAAGGCACGTATATTGAAGTTTGGCAATGCTGTCCTGATGCTTCATGCACTTATACTGCTTTTCTTTTGGTGGTTGTGTTGGTGTGGTTAATAGCAGGTTAAGTCTAACATCAACAGCCTAAGATTGTTGGATAGCCTTCTTCATATATAGAATCGAAGAGACAGGAAAGCCAGCAGTTGCGCGGGTAAGTGTCGTTTTAGTTGCTGGCTTCCATTTTCTTAGTTGTTTCAGGAATGGTTGTTGTTCCTTGACTTGACATGGTAAGATCTGCGCCCCTGATGGTGGGTGTGTTGCTGCTTTAGCATCCGTTCATGTACAGTTGTTCTTATCCAGTTTCTGCATATGATTACTCCTCCTTTACTCTGTAAAGGTTGTGGATATGAATTTCATTAGCAGGCAGTGATAGGGCCGGGTCCTTTTTTTCCTTTATTTCTTTCTAGACCTTGTGGTATGGACTGAGAAGTCAGGAATCGCATATGGGGTTGGGATCTTGTTTACAATGAGATTAGAGAAATGTGGTGCATGGGCAAGTCATCATCTATATCTGGACTTTGTATGTTTGCGGCCTGCGATGTAATAACAATACCTTTTTATACATCCCCCTATCTCTCATGTTTTGGTGTCCAATTATATGTTGCCTCCTTATACATATACAATCGTCTTGGTCGCCCAGCTCTGCTATGTTTACAGCATTGCCAAGATTAATCTTTTGTTGCGCTTGATATTGTTTAATGGGAATGAAAATATCCAAACTTTCTTTTCTTAAGGATTTCCTGGTCTGGTTTGTGTCCTGAAGTTGGGGATATTTCCATGAAAATGACATTGTGAAAAGTGGTGAAGGTAGGATATTGTCCACCTACAAAGTCAATAGCAAGTTGATTGTAATGCTCATTTCTTAGTGCACATGCATTGTATCCATTTGTGTATATATATATATATATATAGCCCATGAGCCTATAACAGTGTTCTCTAATGTTGTGAACAACACAAGTTGTGGGAGGTCAAGATCAACCACTAAGCTATATATGTCCACCCGGCGTGGGCATGACAATCATTTCCATATTTACATAGCATTTTTGTTGTTAAATCCGATTTTATAAAAGTCCCTTCGAGCATGTATCAATTGATTCAAAGATTTGATAGATGATCTTGCTCTTAAAGAGAAACTGATCTCTGTCGAGGCCCAATTCTCAAAAACTTGTAACTCTTAAGTTGAAATACAGATAATAAAGATGCGGATGATGATCGTGTCCTAACTCCAAACATCATTTCAAAGTTGAATTGCAAATAGCAACTCATTAACATGAAGTCAGATACTCTATTAGATATTTGCATTCTATTCAGTTAATTTATAAAACATTCATGTTATCTTCTAAATTAGTTATTATTATGTTTAAGTTATGTGAACATGATGCTCAACAAAACATTACACTTGGATTGACAGTGAACTATTGAAAAAGCACCAGTTTAGTAGGACCATGTTGACACATCACTGTCAATGGATGGATCGATCATCTCCTTGAACAAAAAGAATATAGTTTTTTTCCCCAAGATTCACCTCACCTCACCAGGGAGCTTTGTACTTGTCCAAAATTAGGGTTTCTAAACACTCCATTATGCGAGAGAAAATTGTTCAAAATATTTCATCTACTTAAAATTTGATCAATTCGTAACAATTCAATCTTTTCCTCGCGAACTAGTCCAAGTTAGAGAACCACTTTATTCAAGCCTGATAGGTACACAATTATTTTCCTAAATTATGGAACTCAACACATATATACAAAGAAAACACAAACTCCATAGGTATAGGCACAATCAAAACATATATATGCAACCATTGTTTTGGCAATATCTCATTACTTTCTACAACAGCTAAGAGTGGGATTAACCAAATAAACAAAGCCCCATTTCACCCTCTCTTCAATACCACTAGAGAGTTGTTGTAAGCTTACAATCAAAGACAACCTGAAAAGTCAACACAAATCAAGAGCACCAAATTGCTCTTCCTTCAATCATGCCATGCCTTGTGCAGAGTCAAGTGCAATCTTGTGATGCTTGCTCCCAACTGCAGCCAACAATACTTCCCTACGTTAGATTTTATTCGTTTAAGGTACAAGCAATCTCAATGAAACCAAAACTTAAGACAACTCACAGGATAGAGCAGAGAGTTCCGAGCTCTTCAACACGCGCAGCCTCTTCACCGTGGATACAAACATGCTGTAAATAACACACAAGTAACCAAATTATTGTCTTAGACATAACATAGCAAAGAATAGGAACATAACTTTATTTTCAGGATAAACTATGCAGCATGGAAATATAAAATACTGTGTTTTGTTATAGGCTTAAGCACCAAATGCTTGTATAATAATAATGTTTCTAAGCATAGAATAATAGCAATATGTGATAAAAGATGCTTACTGCCACGGGACATCTCCAGCAAGCATCCTGTCCCCTTCATTATCCTCATAAACGAGAGTATATTCCCCACTCCCGTCCAGCACCCCACTTATCGGTTTCTCTTCCTCTTCCTTGTTATTGATTCCTCCACCACAGGAATCTCGTTGAGCTGAAATCACGACAAACATGCCAACTCTCATTCTCATCAGTTATCAAGATTTCATTTTGAACTAGTAAACATAAAACAAGAGCATACGACAAAAATACCAGGTCTCATCAGTACATGTTTCCACTATCATATATAATTAATTACTCAAGATATCAGAATGTGGGATCAAACTAAAGTATTATAAAAACAACCTCCAATTCTTAAATCAGATGCTACTGCTACTTGCATGCATAATTTAATCTTTATAGCCTGACAATGATAAACAATTGCATACAAACATAGTTGTCTCCTAACATAATAACATGCGGTTAAACTGAATTTCCAAATTATGAAAATAACCTGCAAGAAGGCCTCTGAACAATTCATCAACAGCAACGGAAAGCTTTTCGTAGCTGTCGTAGGCTTTGAGGTCCACTTTCCTTCCGATGGGGACTCCATCCATGTTGATCTTCACAAACAATCCTTTCTTGCAGTTCTCCACTGGCTTTTCAGTACAAACCTTTCTTGGAATGTCATTTTGGGATGAATCGACTGCCAGTTTTGATGTGCTGCTGCTGGTTGCAAGATTCTTCCTGAAGGAACGAATTGGAGGCCAACCCACCACAGGAGCTGGTGCAGTTCTGTTTTGTGAGGGACAAACAAGAAAGTAAGACAAACACATAGGTAGTACAAGACAGAGAACATGAAACTCCACAATAAAGATAGATACATATTCATTAACTTGAAACAAATAGTTTGGCATATCCAAGATTGTTAATATAACTAAATGGTATGTGTTTGTAATACATGAAACAAAATAAGATCTGTGTTTTTCCAATACATGTTGACATAGATCAAAATGAGGAAGCAATAGTTGCACAAAAGAAGTAAAGGCATGCCTTACAACAAGTTTCTTCACTTCATAATGATGATGAATCAGAGATTTTCAGGAATAAAATCACACAGCAAGATCTGGGCAACAGAGTGGAATCAATAGTACAAGGGAACAGTTTCATTGCACCAAAATGAATAGTTGAAGTGATAAAGAAGAAACCATTTTCATGCAACTTTTCATCTAATACCTAAAACATTCATGGGTCTAAGAAAAAACAAGGAAATGAGACAATCATGCATGGACCACACCACACAGACAGAGCATCTAAAATTGTGACCTTGTGAATGAATACCCTCTGTCCAAAAAGAAACAACATGAGAAAAAATTGTATTTTTTTTTAAAAAAATTTGTTGTTGCAGTAACAAAGCAAGAGAGAAATGAAAAAGTAAAAGGTAAAAGCAAGTACCTTTTCTGAGACGTATTGGGCACAGCTGTATTTTGTGAAGAGACTGAAAATGCCTTCTTCTTTTCTGCTGCAGACTGGTCTGCAACTTTTGAGCCTCCCCATGGATTCTCAAAGTTGTTGGTCTGGTTTTGATTTCCATTCATGGAAGAGAAGTAGCCCAGAGAGAGCATGCACTCTTCTTCTCCTCCTACACCTCCTCTGATTTTGGTGTTGTTACCTTTCATGGACCAATCTTCACCAGGAGGAGCAAGCCTGAGCTCAAGCTTCCTCTCCTCTGAAGACCCATGTTCATGATCTATCTTCACAAGCCACTCCCTGTTTCTCGAACAACCATCCATTTATCTCCAACACCCACTTGCAAAGATCACTCCTTTTTAGCTTCTGAATCACACACCAGAAATGGGTTCAACACAAAAGAGCCTAAGAGTCACTGCAAAACGAGGAAATGTTAATTTACAGGCGCTAAAAACCAGCAAATCAGACTCCGGAACCAAAACACATGAACGAACCAACGAAACAGAAGAAACATACAAAACATCAAAGAGTTCCGTGTGTACCTTAACCAAAGCTAACAACCAACAAGACCCGCATCGATGAGTAGCGCCAGAAACAGAAATGCAACACAAGAAACAGAGCAACCAAGAATTGAAGACGATGAAGAAGAAAAAAGAAAGCACAAGCCAAGATCAAGTTTTGGGTAAATCTTGAGTTGAGAGGTGGAAAGAGAGAAAAGTTTAGAATCCAAGTTGAGAAAGAAATATGAGAAGAAGAGACGCAAGCGAGGCTTAAAATAGCATTTAGAATGGGGTTTAGGTTCACCCTAATTAAACGTAAAGGTTGGTTAGTGCAGGAAGCAAAACCGGTCTGTGGCTCTTTGTCTTTTGCTGACTTATGCATTACATAAGACACCACCTAACTATACTATAAGGGCCTGTTTGTTTCTTTTCTGGATTACATCTTATTTGACAGAAATATTATATTTTATCTATATGTCACTAAACCCATATTCAAAAATGTTAGTTGGTTAATAAACTAAATTTATCAATATATATAGGCCTCCACTTGTAAATTTGTAATTTTAGATGATTGATATTTTAACAACTGTTATATTTTTTTTTTGAATATTATATAATTTTCTTTATCTACCCATAAATCCATCACACCCAAATACCTTATGATGTATGAGTATAATTTATTTTGATGAACATGCCTTATGATATTAGGATGCACTTCACTGAAAATTTCTTCTTAAGCTATGTGCCTCATGGAGTCTCCATGTCAGCTTTTGAGCTGTCACATCAGCACACTCATTCTCTGCATGCACTCATTTTTTGGTGTCTCCTATTTATATTATTTAATTTAACAACACTATTTATATATAATTAAATATTTCAACATTATCATTCATTTATAATTATAAAAAACAAATTATTTTATTATTACACGAATATGAAAAACATAATTTATAAAAATTACATTATTAAAAAATTGAAATACATATTCCATGAATTATATATAGAGATAATAAATATTAATTATACTCCATGAATATTTTTTTATTTTTTTTATTAATGGACATATTATATATTTATGAAATATGAGAGGAATAATAAATATTTATTATATTCTATGAATTTATTTTTTATTTATTTATTAATATACATATTATATATTTATTAAATATAAATAATGGTATTATATATTTATGATTTTAAAAGAAATAGTATATTACGTATTCATCAAATATAAGTAAACACATTATTATATATTAAAAGTGGGAGTCTTCTTTCTCTTTCCAACTCTCTGCACCCACATCTTCTCTTTTCAACCCTTCCTCCACGTCACCCACTTTTCAATAGATTCATTGATGTGGCTGCTACATCCCACTCTTTTGTTGTGGACAGTCTTAGAGCAACTCTAATCATGCTCTATTAAATTCCATGCGGTCCTCATTTTTGTGGCATTCTAAAGTGAGTCCCTATAAACAAGATCAATATGATAAGTCCCATGATTTTAATAGATTTTTATTCAACTAATTTCTCACTTCTCTACTCATTCTTTTGTAAATGAATGATATAAAATTTTAAATTATTTTAATATTAAAAAGTAATGATGTGAGAATTCGTGATATTTTTGGAGACGTGAGTTAGAGTTGGATGAGAATGAGAACTTAAATTTTTTTTATAATTGAGTAATGATGTTGGGGTTTTGTGGGATGATGATAATAATTGATGGTTGTCATAAATAGTCATATTTAGTTAAAACTAATTGAATTATTATCGAGAAGGGTAATGTTATAAACTTAACTTATGCCAAAGGTGAAACCTAATAATTAGTTTCATGTTTACGCCTTCATAACTCGTTACATTCAAAATCAAGAGATTTCAAATCACCTCCCATGAACGGTCGTCACCGTCCATGATTAGAGCCTTCCTACCACTAGCTGTCACTCAAACTCGTGAGCAGATGTTAGCCATTTATCATATAATCCTATGGTCACTATTGATTCACAAGTTTGTACGTAAGCCACTGGTTTTCACTGGTACAAACATTAAGCAAGCATTTACAGTCATGTATTATGGTTTCGAACTGAAAACACCCATGAGCGGTTTTTGTATAGCTTGCACCATAATCAGACTGTCCAAATTGATCTCCACCCAGAATAAACACGAATGAACTATCCATATAAGAGCATCACGTACCCCAAAGCCTCCACCACATTCGCGGAGAAGCTTCCTTGGAAACATAGACTTCTGGCATCCAAAGGAACCCCGTACTATCCCGTACAACAAACCTGATACCAAAGTTTCCCTGCGCTGGATTTAACGCACCATCCACGTTAATCTTGATCCAACCAAATAGAGGAGGAACCCAACTTTGTTGGTCCATATGAGGCATTGTGTCCGTGAGAGAAGCACTTCAAAGATAAAACAATATACTAAATTTAATAATAAGTTTACATTCACTCCTTAGTTTAAAATTTTATATAATTTGTTCCTTAACATTATTTTCAATCACGGTCAATTGTAAGATGACAAAAATATTTTAAACTTGAATTTTTTTAATATGTTTCCAATGATAAGGAAGACATTGGTTTGGTCAGAAGTCTATGCCAAGATATTTTCATGTTTTTTAAAAAAAAGTTTACACTTTACTCTAACACCATTAGAATTTGAACGAATTTTTTTTCAAAAAAGACAAAAATGCCCCTGAATTGATATGAAATCAATTCAACCTGATTTGACTTGAACCGGAAATAAATCAAAATTGATTTATGGTCTGAGAAATTGGACGGGTTCGACCAGTCCATCTCCTCTTCTTCGTCGAGTAGTCGGACTCTTCTCTGACGACTCACGTTTTTCCGTCGGACCTTCCACATCCGGGCTCTCCTCATCTTCACCTCTTATCTCATATCAGTTTCCAGGAATCGAGACTCATCTTGATACACACTTCGCGAGCTTCAGAGAGTAGATCAGAGGAGAGGAAGCAACCCACTTGATGGTCGTGCCCAGATGGAACTGGATGTGCGACAGATCTACCGATTCGATCCCCTTCACGTTCATCGTTGGGAACGGGTCGATGAGATCATTGTGCCCCTGATCCAGATTGAAGATCTTTGTCAGGTTCCCGAAACTCCTTGGCACGATTCCTGAGAACCCGTTTCGAGACAGGTTGAACGTGTCCAGGGTCCCGAAACTGCCGAGAAACGATGGGATCTAGTCGGTGAGAGCGTTTTTTCTGAGCAGGAGATCGATCATGTTCGGCGCGAGTGCCGAGATCAACGGTGGGATGGTGCTGGGGAGCTTGTTTTAAGAGAGATCGAGCGCTCGAAACTCGATGAGTGTCGTGAACACGTTTTAGATGTTGCTAGAGAGTTTGTTTCCGGCGAGGCTCAGGTAGGTCATGCTCGCAAGCTTTTCGATCCCGACCGACACATTACAGGCACCGTGTCGACGAGAAAGTTCCAGCGTCATGCTCCAATACCAGTTGTGCCGCCGCGGCGGGCTCACCGTGCTGAGTTTGTCGGAGTCGTGCTGGAGACACACTGAAGATAATTGTCGAAGAGGAAGAAGATGGACAGTTCGAACCGGTCCAATTTCCCAGACTAGAAAACAGTTCTGGTTTATCGCTGATCCAAGTCAAATCAGATTAAATTGATTTCAAATCAATTCAGGGGCATTTTTATCTTGTTTCTTTAAAAAAATTAAGCTTTCTGTCCAAATTCTAACGGTGTTAGAGCACAGTGTAAAAAACACAACTAGAGACTTTAAATTAAACTTTTTATGATCGCTGTAGTAAATTGTAAACCACGCCACTTTATTATAGGTAAAGTGTAATTAACCCAGATTTTTATTCTACTAATTTCTCACTTCTCCCCTCATTATTTTGCAAATGATAATTCTACTAATCATTATTTATTCTACTAATTTATGAGTAGGAGATCGATCATGTTCGGCGCGAGTGCTGAGATCGACGGTGGGATGGTGCCGTGGAGATTGTTTTAAGAGAGATCGAGTGCTCGAAACTCGATCAGTGTCGTGAACACGTTTCAGGTGTTGTTGGAGAGTTTGTTTCTGGCGAGGCTCAGGTAGGTCATGCTCGCAAGCTTTTCGATCCCAACCGACACAGTACCTGCACCGTGCCGGCGAGGAAGTTCCAGCGTCAGGCTCCAATACCAGTTGTGCCGCCGCGGCGGGCTCACTGTGCTGAGTTTGTCGGAGTCGTGCTGGAGACACACTGAAGAGAATTGTCGAAGAGGAAGAAGATGGACAGTTCGAACCTGTCCAATTTCCCAGACCAGAAAACAGTTCTGGTTTATTTCTGATCCAAGTCAAATCAGGTTGAATTGATTTCAAATCAATTCAGGGGCATTTTCATCTTGTTTTTTTTTTTAAAATTAAGCTTTCCGTCCAAATTCTAACGGTGTTAGAGCACAGTGTAAAAAACACAACTAGAGACTTTAAATTAAACTTTTTATTATCGTTGTAGTAAAGTGTAAACCACACCACTTTATTATGGGTATAGTGTAATTAACCTAGATTTTTATTCTATTAATTTCTCACTTCTCCCCTCATTATTTTGCAAATGGATAAAATAAATTGTTTTAAATTATTTTAATATTTAAAATATTGAAAAGTAATGATGTGACAATTGGTGATATTTTTGGAGACTCAAGTTGGAGTTAGACGAGGATGAGAACTTAAATATTTTCTTATAATTCAATAATGATGTTGGGGTTTTGGGGAATTTTAGTAGGAGTTTCTCTTAGCCTCAAATCATGATTTAAGATGGTTTTGATAAATAGTCATGTTTAGTTATAAGCTAATTGAATTATTACACAAAAGGGTAATGTCATAACCTATGCCAAAAATGAAACCCAATAATTAGTTTCATGTTCACACTTTCATAACTCGTTTCTTGTTGATAAAAAAAAACCCTTCATAACTTGTTACATTCAAATTCAAGAGATTTCAAATCACCTCCCATGAACGATCGTCACCGTCCATGATTAGAGCTACCATTAGCTGTCACTCAAACTCATGAACAGATGTTAGCCATTTATCATATAATCCTATAGCCACTATTGATTCACAAGTTTGCATGTAAGCCACTGGTATTTTATCATGAATAAAATGTTTTTTTAAAAAACAACCATCAAATCTATCATTTAACTAGATCCAAAAGATGGGGAGGAAATGATCCTCTCCCATTACCCAGCCATTACTCGACAAGGCCGCTCTTGCGCGACAATGAACTACCTCATTCACTGATCTAATACTGAAATGCATAACAACAACAATATAAACATTAACCAAGCATTTACATTCATGTATTATGGTTCCAAACTGAGAAATACTCATGAACGGTATTTTGTATAGCTTGCATCACAATCATACTGTCCGAATTGATCTCCACCCTAGATAAACTCGAATGAACTATCCATCTAAGAATCTCGTGCACCCCTAAAGCCTCCACCACATCTGGGAGAAATTTCCCTGGAAACATAGACTTCTGGCATCCAAAGAGACCCAGTACTATCATGTACGATAAAATCGATACCATACCTCCTCTCTATTGGATTTAACGCACCATCCACGTTAATCTTGGTCCAACTAAAAGGAGGAGGAACCCAACTCCGCTGGTCCGCAGGAGGCATTGTGCCAATGAGAGAAGCACTTCAAAGATTAAACAAGAGACTAATTTCAATTATAGATTTACATTCATTCCTTAGTTTGAAATTTTACATAGCATGTTCTTCAACATTATTTTCAATTACGGTCAACTTTAAGTATGACAAAATAATTTAAATTTGAAATTCTTTTAATGTTTTCAATAATAAGGAAGACATTGGATCGGATGGAGACTAAAATTCCAATATTATAATTTAAGAGGATTATAAAATATCAAATTGGAAATATTTTATCACGAAGGAAGATCAAAATAAGACCATTATTTTATGTTTTGTGGAGAGAGAGGATTTGCATGATCCAGGTTTGCAGGGGCAGAGAGAGAGAGAGAGCAATAAAAACACGCACATCTCATGATGTGCTCTGTTCCGTCCACATATATCAATATGTAGCTTAGGCGCACAGTAACAACACTGTGCCTGCATTTTCCATCACTTGATTCCCTGACCCCTCTGTTCTAAACCGTAGATGCTCTTATCTTTATTGAGATGTGGGCCCCCAACACAAGGCTCGAGATAAGAGCCCTCATCGCATCCTACCACTACCAGCTCAAAGGAGACCATCTTTTCCTGCCTGCTTTTTATTATTATTTTTCATTACCGATTACTATTTTAATATTAAACTAATCGCCCTTTTCTTCATTTCATTATGACAAGATTCTTACCCATTAAAATTAGGTCAAAATACAGATATTTACATGTGTAAATTATTCAGTAACACATTTAGAGGGGTGATGACAAAATTTCATTCTAAACCAACTAAGACATTCCACAGATGGAAGATTCAAACTTGGGTATGAAGACATAAGCAAGCCATGCCTCTACCATTGGGCTACAAGCCCGTTTGTGTTATAGCACACATTTGTTGATAAATATACAACTTCTTCCACAATTACAAAATATTGGAGCGCCGGACACAATGTGCCCATTCCTCTTCTTACTCTTGATATCAAAGGTCCTACATCGCTTACAGATCAAAATTACACCCTTCCACTCCTCTATATATTGAATTCATCATTGCACGTAATATCATATTGTGGTATTTTTGGCTCTTTAGCTGAGAATGCAAGTTCAATTTTTAAGTAGAAATAAAGCTCTATTTTTGGCTTATTATTACTTATTAGTTGTAATTAGTAGAGCTTAATTAAGCTTGTTTTATAGTCTAATTTTTTTAAGAAAATTGGTTTTTTGAATAACCGACTAACCAAACCGTAATCGTCGGTTCAAAATCGATTGAACCGATTAGTGGTCGGGTTCGGTTTCAATTGTGGATATCTTAGAACCGAATGTTCTCATGTCGGTTCGGTTTTAGAGGGTCGGTTTCGGTGAACGACCCGTGAACACCCTTAACTAATATAGCAACTAGTAAGTAATAATTATAATTATGAACCAACAAATAAAGTGAGTATGAAATATGCTTCATTGAAGTGAGTTAAAAGTCCACAACTATTAAAAAAGTTAAGGCCAAACAATCATTAAAAACCACACAACTATTAAAAAAATTGTCAATTTCAAGGTTTGAATTCATAACCTTACGGATAAAATACTACACACATACCACTAACTTAATAGTTTTGTTATTATGCTACACAACTTTTGTATATATATCGTAATTCAAAGGGGGCATATCCAATTTTCGGAAAGAACTTTATATATATATTTTCCCAAATTCTTGGG
>JAYMTP010003391.1:0-17116 GCA_036897365.1 Geranium brycei | reverse complement strand
TATATATTAGGGATATATTAAATTACCTCCCAAATTTTAGTCTACAGATAGTCAAATAAATTTTAATTTAGTAGCAGTGTCAAATAAATTATCAGTTGTTAGTAACAATTTATAATAATTAATATTTTGGTGAGTTATTATATCCCAATTAATTGGTAAGTATAATTTATTTATTTTAGAGAGTGAAACAACGAATGTGAGAGTAGTTGTTGTAACTTATTTAAATTACTTAATATATCAAAATAATTTATTAAAAGTTTCCTAAAATCATCTATCTACCACATAATTTCATTAATTCATTTAATTTCTCACGCCTTGCAATTAATACAATTAATGATGAGAAATTAAACTTTCATAATCCACCCTTAATTCTTCAAAAAAAAATTAAACTCTCCATCCTAGTTTTCAATTTGCTTCAATCCACATTCTCTGTAAGTCTCCATGGCCTCTCGCCTCTGCTCCTCCGCAGTCTTCCTTTGCCTCTGCACTTTCGCCTTCGAGCAGCCTCTCCTCTTCTCCTCTTTGCCTTTGCATCCACCCTCACTCGAGTCAAAAAATGAGGACTAACTATAGCAAGGCTATAAAATGAGGTTGGTGTTTTGAAATTTTGGGGACCTGTTGAAATATATGAGGTTCAATTTTAGGGGCCGGTTAGAGATGGCCTAAGAACATGAGGAAAGTGTGTTGATACCATTTCTATCCGTATACCCTACTTTCCATGTTTCCACCCCATTTCTGAAAATGCCACCTAATAAAAATATTTAAAATAAAAAAAGATTGGGGTAAGGCTCCGCTTATAAATACGGAGCACCCACATGGAAATTGGATAGGGGATTCGGTTTCACTACTCACCAACACACACACCAATCTTGTTCTTGCCCGCTCCCTTCTCTCCTCTTTCTCTCTCTCTCTCTCTCTCAATCATCACTCAACGCATCGATCCATATGGAGATGGAAGAGGCAACAAAAACTAATACCATCAGATGTGAAGAAGATGAAGACACAACCGTTGATTGGAGAGGCAAACCCTCCAATCCCAACAACCATGGTGGCATGCGAGCCGCTTCTTTTGTTCTTGGTATATAATCAATCAATATTTAGATTTTGTTATTTGTGATTTCTATATTTCCGTTCAATTTCTGATTTAAATGTGACAAAGATTTCATAGTTAATTTTAATTCCCACACTTGCTTAGCCCGATCCCTGTCTACCTGGTCATGATTAATTATATCAGTTTTCATATATATACTTGTTGCTTCTCCTCCTTTGTATTTAATTTTGCATAAATTAATTAAGATATTTGAAATACGTGTATGGGTAGGCAACTATATATATGTATATATATATTCATATACATGATGTTCTTGCTTGTATTCAAAATATATATTACGTAAACGCAGCTAAATAATTGAAAACAAGTTAGAGACAGCGATGAGTATAATTAATGGATTTAAATAGATAAATAGTTATGTATTTTTTTATTATAAATATATGGAAGTTGATGATTGAGTAATATATGTGTGGTGTGGTGGTGTAGGGGTCCAAACGTTGGAGATAATGGCAATAGCGGCCGTTGGAAACAATTTGATAACATATTTGATAAATGAGATGCACTTTTCCTTGTCAACCTCTGCCAATATAGTGACAAACTTTGTGGGCACCATCTTCCTCCTCGCCCTCCTCGGTGGCTACCTCTCCGACTCCTATCTTGGCTGCTTCTGGACTCTGCTCATATTCGCCTTTGTCGAGCTCTCCGTATGCATGTCACCTATTACATATATGTTCATTCATTTATTTACAAGAATAATATTAATGCTGGTCATCATGCATGCAGGGTTTTATACTACTTTCTGTCCAAGCCCATATTCCCCAGCTTAAGCCACCCCAATGTGACATGTTAACATCGACGACGACTATGTGCGAGGAGGCCAAAGGCTTCAAGGCCTTGATCTTCTACGTGG
Organism: Geranium brycei; assembly: GCA_036897365.1. NCBI lineage: Eukaryota > Viridiplantae > Streptophyta > Magnoliopsida > Geraniales > Geraniaceae > Geranium > Geranium brycei. The sequence goes on along the minus strand of JAYMTP010003391.1, from coordinate 15,155 downwards.
CGCTCTACCTGGTTGCTCTGGGCAGCGGCTGTGTGAAGCCTAACATGATCGCTCACGGCGCCGACCAGTTCAGCGGCAACCACCAACCCAAGCAGCTCTCCACCTACTTCAACGCCGCCTACTTGGCCTTCTCCCTTGGCGAGCTCGTCGCCCTCACCCTCCTCGTCTGGCTCCAGACCCACTCCGGCATGGACGTCGGCTTCGGCGTCTCCGCCGCCGTCATGGCCCTCGCCCTCATCTCCTTGGTCTCCGGCAGCTTCTATTACCGCAACAAGCGCCCCCGTGGATCCATCCTCACCCCCATAGCTCAGGTAGGTAATAGTAAATATATAAATTACACTTTACTAGTTTCACACTTTACAATGTCAACTACTTTTGGGACATTTTACTAGACAATGTCTCAAAATACAATACAAGTTAAGGTATGTATTAAAAAAGAAGACATATAAACAAAATAATTGAGGTGTGATAGCTAGTGTAGTAAAATTGTTATGTTAATATTTTGCCTCAAAGTGGTAGGTGATGATTTACTTTTATATATAGGTTTTCGTGGCTGCCATATTGAAACGAAAGCAAGTAGTTCCATCCGCATCCAACAATGTAAATGGTAATAAGTTGAGGTGGTTGGACAAGGCATGCATCAAAGACGTGGTCGGGTGTAAAGAAAGCCCGTGGAGGGTGTGCAGCGCGACGCAGGTGGAGCAGGTGAAGATACTCATCTCTGTCGTCCCCATATTCGCATGCACCATTGTGTTCAACACGGTTCTTGCCCAGCTCCAGACATTCTCAGTCCAGCAGGGGAGCGCCATGAACACCAAGCTCACCAGCTCCTTCCACATCCCTCCCGCCTCCCTCCAGGCCATCCCTTACCTCATGCTCATCTTCATCGTCCCTCTCTACGACGCCTTGTTCGTCCCCTTCGCCCGCAGGCTCACCGGCCACGTCTCCGGCATCCACCCCCTCCACAGGATCGGCGTCGGCCTCTTCCTCGTCACCTTCTCCATGGTCGCCGCCGCCCTCCTCGAGAACAAGAGGAGGGCAGCCGCGCTCCACTCCAACGACACCATCTCTATCTTCTGGATCACTCCTCAGTTCTTGATCTTCGGGGTGGCGGAGATGTTCACTGCGGTGGGGCTCATCGAGTTCTTCTACAAGCAGTCCGTCAAGGGGCTGCAGTCCTTCTTGACCGCCATGACCTACTGCTCCTACTCCTTCGGCTTCTACCTCAGCTCCATCCTGGTTTCTTTGGTCAACAAGATCACCTCCAGCTCCTCGGGTGGCGGGTGGCTGAGTGACAATGATCTCAACAAAGACAGGCTTGATCTTTTCTACTGGATGCTGGCTCTTCTTAGCTTCCTCAACTTCCTCAACTATCTCTTCTGGTCCAAATGGTACACTACTGGCCCCTCCAACCCTAACACTGGTACTACTCATGATGGGGAGGACTTGAGCAATAACATGCACCACAATACTATCTTTCAGCCCTCAAAAAACACTTTAGGAGATGGGAATATTTAATTAGGGGTTAGAATTATTATATATATATATGCGCATCAACCAAAAGGGTATATGTGTAGTATAAGGTTAATTTGTAAAGAATATGACATCATAAGGATATATAGTTCAAGCTGTCATTGTAGCAGCCACATTATGATAGCCTGTATGTGCGCTGTCATAACTTATAGCAACGTTTTTCCTCTTCTATTGTAGTGCATCATGTACACTGCTATTGTGGAAAAAATCAATAGTGGTATATATATACCCTTAGGCTTGAGTTTGAAATTAATGTATGTTGTAGTTTGTATGTTATCATGAATATGCTATGGGAATGAGAAAAGAAGATGAACTTTTCATGGGTCCAATCCAAAGCATGTTTGAATGTAAGTTGGTGGGGAGGATCTTTCAGAGAAAAGCAAAAAAACAGTAAATATAGGGTTGGACAAGAATATATATTCATTGTGTGGATGTCTGTGCTTTAAGTGTACACATGACTACTGCCGTTCAGTTGGTGCTTTTTATTTTATATATAATATAACTAAGGAGGACAAGATATTGATTCCTTTCTTTTCGATGACAAGAACGAGATATATCATACAAATGAGGTCCCTCTATTTAGCTAGGCTATCAAATTATGCATCTTAGGTACATAATAATAAAAGTTTGTGTTTACTTGTGATTAGGAAGTGAATAAAAGGACAATGATGGTGGGTTTATGCGTGATCTCTGTTTGATAATGTTGTTAGGATACATTTGTCTATATTTCATATTTGGGTGGGTGAATTTAGAGGAGAGTTAATATGTATATTTGATTCCTTGTATAATAAACTAATCTTTTAGATCAAAACTAGATGTTAGATACGATTTGAATTGAAATGTGGTACACTCGAACTAGTCAGTACAATGAATTTTCAACTATATATTATGTTTGTCGAATGACTCGTCCCAAAAATATGTTCGACAAAAATAACGCATCAAAATGTTATATTTGTTGAAAGTATTGTCGCAACAAACTGTTGGATACATAAGGATTTTACAATCAGGGATCTTCATGTTTTCTTTTCTGATTAGTAAAATGCAGTATTATAAATATTATACTAGTGTAATATAGTATATAGGAACTTGACGACGGTTGAAATTTCACACATGAGCCAAGGTCTAACATTAGAAGAGTATGGAGTGAAATGATAGCTTATATACACATTAGACTCAAAACATACTAGACTAATCTTTGAGTCAAGAGTGAGCTCTAATGTATATATACTCATTCTAAAGGGGGGCTCCTCCTTGATAAAGGCAAGCGTTCTCCACAATATTATTGAGATATAAAGGTCGAAACTTTATCCCCTTCCTTTTGCAAAAGCTATCTAACCAAGAGATAATAAAAGTTAGGTATATATATGACATTGTGTAACATGAATATTACAAAAAGATGGTGAAGCCTTTTCACTCAATACAACAAAAATATTTTGAAACTTGATTTTCTTCCCTCTTACTTTTCTACTTCATTTCTTTTAGTTCTCCTTGTTAGGTCCATTTGTGAGTTCAAAGTTACACATTGAATTATTGCAAGGTTAATGAATGATTTATATACACATTGGATACAAGACATAGTATACTAATAATTTGGATCAAATTTGGACTCTAATGTGTATATGGCTTATTTGAGTGCTCCTTATAAGTGATGCCCGGATCTCCTCAACAAAGTTTGTTTCATATTTTACTCACGACAAGATTAATGTCACTCTATTTTATCAAAAATAACAAGAAAATAATCTACACTACTAAGTTAGGACAAGTATTAACTAAAATAGAGACACGAGAATTTGACTTGGTTCAATCATGCCTATACTCACAAGGGTTTAGGAAATCCATTAGAATAAGAACTCGACAACTTGTACAACCCACAAATTTGTCATAAACAAAAGGTTTACAATTTCTTAAAATAAACTCTTTTGTTTAAGTTCACTCTCCATCAACATTGGCATACTCACTCCATATTTATTCCACCAAAAACATATCCAAAGATTTCTCTGCCCAAACACCAAAAGCTCACATCCAAAGGAAACTAGAACAATATCTCAAGTTAGGTGGCAACACCTCACCTTCTATTTCGCTTGATCTTTTTAAGGATGCACCTCCCTTTTCTCTCCTTGCACAAAATCCAGTTGTTGAGCTCTCATTCCTGTGGCTGCCTCTCTACCTCATAAAAATCACTAATAGCAGCAAACAACAAGTTTGTTGCCTTTTTTTCATTAATTAATGCTCTAATGGGCCTTAGGAGCGATTGGCTTGAAAGGGCTTTGGACACTATAATTTTCCACCTTGTACATTATTTGATAAATTTTAAATTTTGGACGAACTCTAACATATCTCACACATCAAATATATGTAGAAAAAATTGGCTGCACCAATATAATATACCATGGTTGTCTACGTAGCCAAAACCGGGACAAAGTCTCAGTACTTCATGAAATTGAGTGACGACTCTGCCTCACCCTAACACCACCTCGCAGGCTGCAATCAATACGGACTGATGTGTAACATGTCTAAACAATCATGAAATTGTTGCATGTTATCACCTTGGTCAACATGTCTGCTGGATTCTCATTTTTGTTCTTTGTAGTGCCTATATCATTTATCTCAAACACTTTACTAAGATGAGATTTCAACCTATTTATCGGTACCTTACTCTTTGAAGCAATAAGCATGCCATGAACATACGAAAGAAGATAAATGTAATCACCTCTACGAAGTTTCCGAATATAAACACAACAATCATACTCATTTATGGAGAACTCATGTTTCAACGTTAAAGAGTAAAATTGCTTATACCACTGTCGAGGAGACTGCTTCAATCCATAAAGTGATTTCCTCAAACCACATGTCTGACTCGTCTTAACCCCAATCTTGTAACCCCCAGGTTGAGCCATATAGATCTCCCTACACAAGCTCCCATGCAAGAAGGATGTTTTGACACCGAGTTGCTCCAATTCAAGATCACCATGATAAAAAATACTCAATAGCACCTGAATAGAAGTGTGCTTCACTACTAGAGGAAAAAAATCTCAGTACATTATATTCCCTCTCTTTGTGCAAATCTCTTAGCAACTAGTCTTGCCTTGTACCTTGTACCACTTAACTCGGAAGAAACTTTTTTTTTGTACACCTATTTACAACCAATAGTTTTCTTCTCTACATGCAATGGATAACCTCTCATGTTTGGTTCTTCTGAAGAGCTCCATCTACTCTTCCATCGTAGTAAACCATATCTTACTATTTTTGTCTCGAATAACTTTCTTGAAGGAGGCCGACTCATTTTCATCCACTGAGAGTGCATAATCAACCAAACTAACATGCTCATAGTGCTTTAAAGGTTGGTATGACCCAAACTTCTGAACTTGTTTGTACAATTTCCTTGGTCTACTAGAAGCCATGTTATTCACGAGTTCCTATTGATGTTGGATTTGTACACTCTTGTCGAACCGTCTCTTGCTCAATCACATCATCACTCTTAACTGGAGAGACTGCATGATCCACCTCTTGAACAAAATTTTCATAAGACTAACAATTAAAGAAGTAGTTAAAATGCTTCATCTTCATCTTCTACCTCCACATCCATGTCTCTCAAGTTCAATATGCACCTATCAAACTCGTTGATATATTTCCATATTGAAGTACCTTATCCATCTTGCAAGTTTACAATTTTGATTTTAAACATATCTGATCAGTTAGAGTCTTCGTCATAAAGTTTGCCTCCAACTTTAAACACACCCCGCGACCGTTACCTCCTATATAACCATCCATTTCAAGGAAAATAATGATAGACACTTGTCTTTCAAGATCTCACTCTTCCCAATCCTCACCTGACAAATCTTTGTGCTCATTTCCTTTTCCCTCCAAAACCTTGTGCAATTTTTGCGAGATAAGAAAATTCTTCATTTGCATCATCCAATAGGAGAAATCATTCTTCCCATTGAAATTCTCTATCGTATACTTCCCAACTTTAACCATATCACTTGTAGACGTCGTATTTCCATTTGTTTCACACAATATTATCTCTTAGGAATTTTGCCAAACATCTTGTGTGCATCACACAAGACACCAAACCGAACACCTCAAATTTGAATTCTACCATCCAAATCACAACTGGAGCTTTGATGCCAATTGTTGGGATATAAAAGTCCACTTGCTCCACTTAAGGGATGCACCTCCATTTTCTCTCATTGCTTGTGAAGCAATAAAAATGACACAAAATCCAGCTCTTGGACTCTTCTTTTCATGGCTGCATGCTACCTCACAAAAATCACACACACTAGCAAGCAACAAGCTTGATGCCTTTTGTTTCATTAATGTTCTAATGGGCCTTGGAGTGATGAGCCCAAAAGGGCCTTGGACTCTAGCCTCTGATACCAATTATTGGGGAAAAATCGGGCATTTACTAAAGAGGAGCACCCCAATGAGAATGCTCATATACACATTAGAATACATTATTGACTCAAATAATTGGTATAAGAGGTTAGTTTCAGTAGACTCACTCCCGGTAAACGAGTCAAAGTATTCATCTAGGGTCGGTAACACCTGAAACCATGACCGCACTCTCATGAAGATGAGTATAGATAGGATGAAGTAGGTCCATGAAGGATTGAGTCGAACTAGTAAGTCGGTTTAGATTTAGGGGGAGCTAAATTAATGTGATGAGAGCTCTACGTGAAGGGGAGATTGTTAAAATTTTACACTTGAGCTAACGTCCCAAATTGAAAGACTAATATTTTGCGTCCAAGATAATTATAATGTGCTGTTACTTAGTTAATATTTGATCTTTCAAAATAATTGCGTCTTCAAAATTGTTTATTGGTAAACTATATATAATTTCTACTTGTTGAGGATCTTGGGCTGAATGATATGCTCTTGACCTAATTTTGTTGCAAAAAAGTCAATAATAGAGAATGGAAGGAAAGAAACAAATTTGATGAATAGGAAGCACATAGGATGAGAAGTTGTGGTTCCCATGTGGTGGTTCCTGTTTGATTTTGTTTTGGGGAAGAGACATGTCTGCGACATGTCTAGGATGTTGGAGCTGGCTCGGAGGGCCATACCTTCAACTGCAACTGTACAAGTTAATTAAACTATGAAAAAATATATATGGTTAAAAGGTTGGATGTGATGTAGGGTAAAAGAGTGGGCATGATAATTGATCTCCACACCTTTCCACCTCCACTTCACCCACACTATTGTTATCTCCATCTTCTCAATCAAACCACATTTGTATCTTTCATGGACTTGATTGATCATTATACCTATCTATACCTACACCTATTACCTAGGAGCCTCCACGATCAATTTCAGACAATAATATATGAAACAAAAACATATGTGAGGTGAGGTCCCATTCCCAAACATCACCAAAGCTTTCGAGTGGAGTAGTTGATACATACATATGCATCACAACTCAACCTATGTAAAATGAGTTTCTTATCAATTTTAACTAATACATGTACTATATATATCTTTGGATGGCAAATCGATTAAACCGTTATAATAGGTCTAACCATAATTCATGTGATATAATAATATATAAACTTTTAAGATGACAAAAATTATAAGGGAATGATTTAGTTTTCAGGTTGAACTACTCAAACCCGCACACAAACTGATTTGGGACGGGCCTAACACTTTCCAATGATTTTTTCACTATTATGGATAACATTTTAAAGTTGGAATAAATGTTGAAATAAATTTCAACACAATTATTTTAAGTGGGTCGGTTGGTCCCAAACAAAGCCTTACGGAGTGCAAATATGCATGCGTGGAATAATGGTTGGGCCACAATACAGGTGCCGCAGCCCACTCACTTAAACAATGGTAAATGAAGCCCATAGGCACCAAAGCCCATGGGCTCGTAAATACTGAAGCCGAAAGGGGTAGTTTAGGAATTTCAGTCCAGCCCGGTTTGGGCATCTTCTTTATGCTGCACAGACAGACACAGTAGAGATTTGACAGAGCAAAAGGAAAATATATGAATTAGGGTTTGTGCATTCTTCCTGAATCATCAGTTATTGGCGGGCAATTTCCGATCAGTCGTCGTCCGGCGGCAGATTCGGACTCGGTAAGTTCTTCATCGCATTGCTTCACCTGCTCTTGCTCTCTACACTTCCTTTTTAGTCCTATGCGCATGTTATGCTTCTGATCCATGAATAAAACTCAAATTTCGATCCTCAACTAAATCGCCACGCACGAGTTCGAGAGCTTACCATATATATACTGCCCATATCTATATTGTTCTCGATGTCAGTGTTTACTGTGAATCATGATACTAAGCATTGCCAAATACTTCTTTTGCATATGATGCAATTTGCATTGCCCAATCAGTTCACTGTGTTAACTTTTAGGTCAATTCCATTGGATTTTGAGTGTTTTTCAGTTGTTAGATTTTTATTTGGTGTGAACTGCTTGTATGTATTTATTTATTTGTTTCTGCAACTGTAATTATTTATGGTTGATTTTTTAAACTTTTTTACCTTAGGTCTTGAAGACTTAAACTTGAGAGAATTTGGCGTAGCCTTCTTATAGTACCACCAATATGGCGAACCTAGCCATGACCAGTATACTGGAAAAGGTATGTTTTGTACCTTTTGCTTTTAAAGGTTGATTTTTGGTAGAACTAGAGATGTTCTTACATACAAAATAGTTCAAGTATAATATAATGTTTTGACTTACATGGAACTGTTTGTAGATGACTGGCTATTAATATAATGTTTTGACTTACATGCAACTGTTTGTAGATGACTGGTAAAGATAAAGATTATAGATACATGGCAACTTCTGATTTGCTAAATGAGTTGAACAAAGAGGGGTTTAAAGCCGACACTGATCTAGAGATGAAGTTGTCAAAAATAGTTCTGCAGCAGCTTGATGATGCAGCTGGTGATGTTTCTGGATTGGCGGTGAAATGGTATGTATGTTTACGTCAACTTGTATGACCCGAGATGTGTTTTCTGCTACTTGTTCTTGGTATGCTATCTTAGGTTGCATTTTTGTGTGACGATTTTCATCTACTCTTGCTTTGGTACCATTTTATATGAATTGGTTTGTTAGTGCTTTGTTTTCTAAATTGAGTTATAATAGTTCTGTGCACTTTGATCAACATTAATCAGCTGTCTAGTATAAGTTTCAGCTTTACTGAGCTTTTGACTTCAATAGAAGGTGGAAACCCATCAAGGACATTGTCATGCTATTAAAATTATGCTCTTTTTTTGTTTAACACTGTAGTGGCATATTTGAAAGGAAAACATCATTTGAAGCTCATATATTCATAATCTGGAATTTCGTGTATGAATAGTTTAAGGTTAACACTATTTGCTATTTGTGTATAAATACCTGTGCTAGAAATACAACATTCAAGCATGAGGGACATGAGTTGCTGTTTGAATAGCGGAAAATGTAGGAAGAGGGATGCAATGAAACAATCACCTTCCATTGTTGATAATCTTTCTCATACTTCGTTGTTAATATTTTATTGTAGTCTTGCTCCACTTGTGAAGAAGATCAGTGAGACACAAGTTGTGGAAATGACTACACAACTCTCTGATAAGTTGTTAAATGGGAAAGATCAACATCGTGACATTGTGAGCATCGCGTTGAAAACTATTGTTTCCGAAGTGACAACAACATCCCTTGCCAAATCTATTCTGATGTCCCTCTCTCCACAATTGATAAAAGGAATTACTGGCCCGGTGAGTAAAATTATCTACTTCTGCAACCATTGAAGATTCATTTGCCAGCTATAGTTTAGATTTAATTTGAAGTCTTTAGCATAAATAAAAGAATAACTGAATTAAGTCAGTTGTAAATGATAGCTAATGCTGTAGTTAATCAGTAATTTATAGACATTCAACAAGGGGCACATTGCATGGAATGATTTAGCATGGTTCATCCACACTTATAGTCTTGCCTATTATAATCATTAATCTATTATGTTGATTTAGTTTGCTCTCTCATTGCATCACATTTACTCCAGGGAATGAGCACGGAGATAAAATGTGAAAGTCTTGATATTTTATGTGATGTCCTCCATAAGTTTGGGAATCTAATGACAACCGAGCACGAGGTGATGTTAGGTGCACTATTGTCCCAGTTGAGCTCCAATCAACCAAGCGTTAGAAAGAAGACTGTTGCATGTATTGGTAAGATTCAATAAAATTATTCATGTCAGTTATATGTTGTTATCTATTTTGTCAACCTTATAACACTGTACCCTTTGGTTTTTGACATAGTAAAGAAAAAGATACCTAACTATCTCTTCCCCATAAGTGTTAATTGGTTCTTGTCTTTTGCTTCGTTACCATATGGGTCTATTTGGTTATATTGAATTAATCTCTTTTAGCTGGAAAAATGAAACTGGTTTTTTGACTTGGCAAAGTACTGTTTCTTCAGCATCTCTAGCTTCAAGCCTATCAGATGATTTATTAGCTAAGGCTACTGTTCAAGTTGTTCAGAACTTGAGAAGTAAGAGAACAAGACCTGACATGACCCGAACAAACATTCAAATGATTGGTGCTTTAAGGTAAGTAGTGGTAATTAACGAGTGTCTGTGTATATATAATTCTGTGATTTAAATTATTCTTTGTTGTAAATAGGGTGGGGTGGCTTGTGAATGTGAATTCCCATGCTAATACATAGAAGTGCCAGGAATCTAATAATTGAAGGTGTATGTTATTGGATCCCAATGTGTTTACCAATTTGTCTTCTGTACAAAAGTAGTAGAATCATCTGAAATTAGAGTGTCTGATTGGTCAAGGGGCAAGATTAGCATTCTGAAGTTGCCTGAAGGTCTAGGGGGTAGGTGTTTTTGGGTTTCTGAAATAATGTCAGAATGAGATTTAGGTGTGAAGACAACCAAAAATCAAGTTTGATTGTAGCACCTTGAGAATTAATATGCTAATTTGTTTCCTTTCATAAGCAGTTCTGCATCATCTTCCTTTTTTTTACTTGCTTATGAAGTTAAATATTGTAAAAAAAGGGATAAAAATATTGTGTTGAAGTTTTAAATATGTTGCTAATTATAATGAACGATTATCGTGATTTACCTTCTGCTTAAAGCAAGAGCGTTTTTACTTTTCTAAGATTTTTACCTCTCTTATGGCTGTCATATTGTTCTAAGCTGATATAAAAATGTGATCAAACATTTTGGCTATTGTATTTATCGTGAAAATTAAACTTATGTTTCTAATCAAGGGCTACTTGTTGTGTCAGTCGTGCTGTTGGATATCGTTTTGGATCCCATCTTGCTGACACTGTCCCAGTTCTGATCAATTACTGTACATCTGCTTCGGAGAATGATGAGGAACTCCGCGAGTATAGTTTGCAGGTATTCTGTGGGTTCTTTGGTGAAAACATTTCAGTCCTATATTCTATTTTATAATACGTATTTTCTGATGTTTGTTCATGTGTTCCTTGCTCATGTGTGTTACGTTGCAGGCATTGGAAAGTTTTCTTTTGAGGTGTCCCAGGGATATATATTCATATTGTGATCAAATTCTGCATCTTACCTTGGAGTATCTTAGTTATGATCCAAACTTCACTGATAACATGGATGAAGATACTGACGAGGAAAATCACGAGGATGATGATGATGAGGAGTATGCTATCTTTGTCTACTCTTTGTAGAAATGTTACTCTTTTTTCATGATGAATTTGCTTATTGTTCTACATGTTTTACAGTGAGAGTGCAAATGAGTACACGGATGATGAAGATGCTAGCTGGAAAGTCCGACGAGCTGCAGCCAAATGTTTAGCAGCTTTAATTGTGTCCCGTCCCGAGATGCTCTCCAAGCTGTATGTGGAGGTAAATTTGCAATAATCACGTCTTTGTTTGACGTATGATACTATGAAGTATCCTTTACTTTCACTTAGTTACTTTTTTATGGTGTCTGCTGAATCTTCATGGAGTTTGTTTTGGTTTTAACTGGATTGCAATTACTTTTGGTATGATTTTGGTTCTTTTGAGTATTGTTATGCTGTGAACTGAACTCAGCACACACATATAGTAGGTCCCTGTAATCCTATCACTTATTAATAGTGTAATTTATTATCATTCAGGCTTGTCCCAAGCTGATTGACAGGTTTAAAGAAAGGGAAGAAAATGTCAAGGTGAGCTAAATTAGTATCTTTCCTTTATGTGTCTTTTTTTTAATCATTTTGACCTGGTTGCACATCTAACCGTGCTATTCTGCAGATGGATGTATTCAACACATTCATTGAGCTACTACGTCAAACTGGAAATGTCACAAGAGGGCAGAATGATGCTGATGAATTGAGGTATGTTTTATTAATCACTACTTTGCATAAAACAGTTAGCCACTGTAGACAATTTGTATACGACTATTTTAATATGCATAAAATATTTTTTGCCCTTGCTCTTTTAATTCAGACTACGCACTTCGACATTCAACTGTAGATGGTTTTTTGATGCTCTACGCTCCCTTAATATTCTCCACTGTATTTAAAAAAAATTGTTGCATCATTCTTACTATTTGCTTGAATAATAGTTACCACTGCAAAAGCAATGCTTGATCGGAGGTCTTGTACTTCCATTAAAACTGGGATTGAATGTATACAGTTGTGCTAATTTTACTGATATGGACAGTCCAAGGTGGCTACTGAAGCAGGAAGTGCCAAAGATTGTTAAATCTCTAAATAGGCAGTTGCGTGAGAAATCTATCAAGACGAAGGTATGAATAACTTGTATATGATGATGAATCATGAATATGAAATCATCATGATATTTAGTATATATTTGTTGGCAGGTCGGTGCATTTTCTGTTTTGAAAGAACTTGTTGTTGTCCTGCCTGACTGCCTTGCAGACCACATAGGATCACTTATCCCAGGGATTGAAAAGGCTTTAAGTGTAAGTAAATTTTGTTTAGTTTGAAGTTTGTATATGACTTAATTTATTAATTTTTATCCATTACTTGTACATTCCAGGACAAATCATCAACATCAAATTTAAAAATTGAAGCTCTGATATTTACTAGATTGGTGTTGTCTTCACATTCACCTGCTGTATTCCATCCTTACATCCAGGTATGACGTTTACACTATTACGGTATGTGTGCCCTTACAAACTGATGCAATACACACCGGGTAAAATGTGCATTGTTTATCAGTAGCCTTCATTTGGGAAAATCCAGTGTTTGTAGTGTGTGGTGTATTGTGGAAATATTTTTTTGAGTGGCCCGCTGGGTAAATGTCACCAACCATGTTCAGTGCTTTTCAGTAAATGAGGTTGTTAGACTAATAGCCGAGACAGGAAAATGTGAACCAGGGATCCCTAGAGTTTTGCTAGAGGATTCATGTAGCTGATCTCACAAGCGCTTGTGAAATTAGCTTGATTATTGTTTTATATCCTTCACAGTATGTAGGGCTTGACATGTGCCTCAAGAATTTTCAACATCGTTTTCAAACTTGGCTAAATTGAACTTATTGTGTTTCAGATAATTTTCAAATGCCAATATTTTTGCTCTGGTTGAAATCATAGATATATGATTGTGTGTGGTGTGTATATACAGCCTTTTAAGATATCAGTTTATATTTTATTGCAGGCTCTTTCAAGTCCTGTTTTATCTGCTGTTGGTGAGCGTTATTACAAAGTCACTGCTGAGGCCTTAAGAGTATGCGGGGAACTTGTTCGTGTTGTCCGCCCAAAAATTGAGGTGAGATTGCATTGTCTCTGACTTTGAGATGCTATTAGACCATAATATATTTAATTAAATGCATTTTTATGCAGGGATCGGGTTTTGACTTTAAACCATATGTTCACCCAATATACAATGCCATAATGTCGCGCCTGATAAATCAAGATCAAGACCAGGTAACAAAATTTTCTAACCGATCTTTCAAGGTTATATTAATATGTTATCATGTCTAACATTTCTCTTGCTGCAGGAGGTCAAGGAGTGTGCAATTTCATGTATGGGCCTTGTTGTTTCTACGTTTGGTGATAACCTTGGAGCGGAGTTACGTTCATGTCTTCCTGTGCTTGTTGACAGGATGGGGAATGAGATAACACGCCTTACAGCTGTTAAGGTTAGTGTATTACATAGTCTCGTCAATGTAGATATCAACTATGATTGTATCCGTGGTTATAATGAGTTTAAGGTGCTCTGAAAGAGAATCTATATTGCCAGTATTAGTGAAGGAGTTCTGTCACTAGATAGTGATCTGTTAATGTGAAGTGTAAAAACCAATTTATTTGCACCCTTCCATATGATGATTACACTTTCCTTAGTGCTGAAAGCTTAAATTTTCATAGTCAGCAATTCTTGTATTGGTGTCCGGTTATGGTCCATCTGATCTGGATATGCTGAATCTGGAAAGGAAATGAGGTTGATGGGAACTATTTAAATCATTTTAAATTTTCGATAGGCCTATGTAGGTGTTCAAAGATGATATAAGCAACTAGTGTTCTCTTTTATATTGATTAACTTTACTACCTATATTTTTGTGTGGTGATGAATTTAACATACTATCCTAACTAGCTAGTTGATGGGCAATGTAAGCATTTTTATACAACTGACATTTTGACTGATATTTACAAGTCTGTTACGGGGTTAACAACCCTTTTCACAGGGGTTTGCTTAAGTTTCATGTCAATAATTGGATCTTTCATATTAAATCTGTGCTATGAATCCTATGTATAATATGTATTTGGCGAGTTGAACATTAGAGTTTTGCATGCAGGCATTTGCTGTCATTGCTGCTTCTCCTCTTCGGATAGATCTTTCTTGTGTGTTGGAGCATGTTATCACCGAGCTAACTGCATTCCTACGGAAGGTATAAATTCTGATGCATGTATACTGTCTTTCTCAAGATGTCTATATCTGATGCATGTTTGGACACATGTTGCACACCTGATTTCACATTCCCCGTGTCAATGCCTTACAGCCTCCCATTTGATTTCTTTTATTGGATATGTTTGACAAAATGTAAGCTGGTTTTAATGCTTTGAAGAAAACTTGTAATCATCCATCTTCTCCAAGGCTATGTACTGTAAACTCGTGCCTAATTTCTCTCATTGTTTCTTTTATAATGAAACAAAAACCCTAGTGGTGCTACAAAAGCTGCAGTGGGTTCCTCTGCTTCTTCTCTGGTTGCACTCTTTCTTCCTTTTGACATTCAAATACTTCTATCAAAATGCCCATCCCGTAACCATGCTGTACTTGAATTGTACTAACGCCATCAATTCATTGTACATGCCTGGTTCCTAGTTTGTACCAAAGTGTACCTCTACAAAGCACCGTCAGGGTACTCGGGCACTTTTCCCATAATAGAGGGGTATCCCAAATACTTTATGACATATATATTAGGGGTAATTCCATGTCAGTACCCCAAGTTTGACTCATTTTTAAAATAGTACCCCAAGTTTGAAAAGTTTTTTGCCGGTATCGCAAGTTCAATTACGTTGCAGATAAGGTAACAGATGTTAAATCTAACAGAATTTGTATTTGAAAAGTCCAAAATGCCCCTAATGCTTAATTTTTAGTTTGGTATTTAATTGGTAAATACGAAAAGACTATTTTACCCCCACTTAGACAATAAACTAATGTTATGGTTCAAGAATATATTAGTCTTTTCAAATGACAAATTTAAAAAATTA
>JAYMTP010003390.1:0-17118 GCA_036897365.1 Geranium brycei | reverse complement strand
CGTGTGCGATGCTAGGGTTTAGGTGGGCCGGTCTGACTTTTTGTGAACCGGTCCTGTTTTTTGTAGACCGGTCTGGATCTTCGGTTCGCCTAGTTCAACTTTCGAACTATTTTGGACCGTTTTTCCGACCATTTCTAGTTCTGTCCGACTCGTTCTACCTCAACTCAGACCACGCACATTCGGGGGTTCCGCCAGTTTTACCGTGTCTTTTCGGGCAATCTATTTTCCTTCTAGATGTATTTTCTTTCCGCCCTCTCGGGCTCGCATTGTAATTATTTTTATGTCAATTTATATTTATTGCCGATAAAAAAAAAGATATAGAACATCATTTTGTCATTTTCCCAACATATATATTTGGGTTGTCAATGTCACTACCTTGTATTCATCGCGCTATCAGAAGAAAAAGAAAAATCATACTCTTTACCAATGTTGTATGTATAAGGCAGTATCAATTCTGAAATCATTTGTTACTCTTATTCAATGCAGACACAGAAATTCTAAAATGAAACAGCGATCCCGCACACATCGGGAGCGCAGGAGAAGTGATTCAGCAACTGAAATACCCAACGGATATGAAAAGGTGAAGCTTTAACATTGAATTTTATGTTTGTATGATTGTATCAGAAAAATCGTTACAATGTTAAAAATAGTAATTATTGTTAGCAATCAGGGACTAATTTGATGTGAAGGTGTAATTATTTAGGTGTAAATGGAATAGTTGTTGATGAGAATGGAGGTGTACTTGTTGGACATAGGATTTAATATATTGTTGGTTGCACGTTTCAGGAGGAGGGCAAATATGTTGTCCCAATCCAGGAAGCAGGCAGCAGTATAAGCAGCAACTCTTCTGGTGCAAAGTCAAGAGAACCAAATAGCAGTACCTCTTCAGGTGGAAACAATCTTTTCGAGCTTTCCCCGGATTCCCTAAGGCAGAACAAGAGCAAGAACGAGCTTCCTCCTCTGAGAACACGAGCCATAACAACCTACGACAAAGACAACGAGAATGTATTCAAAGTGGATCAAATTAATAGGTCTGTGTCTACAAGAGAGTTCAGAAACACAAATAGAAGACTACATTTACAACTTTATGCAAGAGATGACTAGTAAGTTAAGTTTTGTGTCTTGTGAGTGAGTCAGTTGTCCATGGAGCTTTTGATATTCTATATCATTATTTCACCACTATATTTGTCTAATACTATCCAATGAAATTGAATTAATTAGATTCTATTATTTATTCTCTACTTTCTAGGGTTACATCCTTTAATCGATTACTCACTACGTATAAACTACACCCTCCTTTTAAAAAGGTGATATTTGATTACTAGTGTAAATTTGTCGCAAATAGTATATAAATTAAAAGGTAAAATTTCACATGCCTCCCTTATAGTTTGTTACGTTTTTACTTAACTCTCATGAGAAAGAGTCGTTTTGTAGATCCCCATAACTTTACCAACTTGTCTCAGTTCACCCCAATAGCTTTAACTTTTGGTCAAATGTCAACCATTTTTTGTGAAAATGACATAAATACCCTTAAGCCCCAAATTCATTAAAATTAAAGAAAAATTTTTAAATTTAAAAAAGAAGACATGATTGAAAGATTGAGGTTGTCTTTAACGTGGAGAAGACAAATCAGTATCGTCTTCAACTGTTGGTTGTTCGCGTTGTCGTGGGTAGGAGATCAGATGCCCTAAAGGCAAACTGAGCTCGATCCAAGACTTGCTTCATGATAGCACTTGAACTCGGGTCCAAAGGTCCTGGGTTCAAGTCACGCTGCGGTATCTTACCTTTATTTCCAACTTCAGTTGGACCTCTTTCCCAACTTTTGTTGAGTCTCTCTCGGTTGGAGTCAAGTGGCGATATTGAGCCCCCTTCTACATAAGTAGGAGTGCTAAATCCCGATTAACCGAAACCGGTCCAATGAACCAAAAACCGAACCAGTGTAGTCCGGTTTTTAGAAATTGAAACCAAAACCGGACCGGAGTTGAGGGGAAACCAGACATTCAATTAACCGAGAATTTTAACCGGTTTTCTGGTTTAACCGGAACCGGTTATGACGAATAAAAATTAAAAAAAAAATCAAAATTAACCAAAAATCCCCAATCTTGACAATCTGTTCACGCCCATAAACCCTAGCTCCGTCCTCCTCTCTCTCCACCTCCGCCAAATCAAGTCTGTAACAAGGGGAGAACATCATAACACTGAAATGAAGTTTGTGGGTTTGGTTCGATTTGAGTCTCGGCTTTGAGGACGGGACTACTGACGGCGGATCAACCTCGGGACTGGTGGCTATCGAAGCGGAAGATTCCGGCGCGCCCGTATCCGGCGACTTTGACTTCTAATTACGTATGGATTTGATTTATCGTGATTTTAGATAGTTCTGATTTAGGGTTTTTTTGCAGGAGATGATGAGAAATTGAGATGGAGTAATTGTATCCAAATATAAAGGAAGAAGAAATGGAATAATTTAGATGAGAAACTAAAAATGGGTGGAAGAGAACCGAATAATTTAGGGTTGAGATTGGGGCAGAGAGAGATAGAGGGGAAGAGAGAATATAATTTTGATGATATTTTTTTATTTTCTGAGACAAACATAAGCATTTGTTCATGATATCATAGTTAGTGGGCTGGGCCAACACTAACCTAAACAAAACTACAAGCCCATAAAACATACAAATAAAAAAGCCTATTAATGATAGTAGAAATGACTCGTATTACATATTATTACCGGTTTAACCGGTTAACTGCGGTTTATGACATTAAAAACCGAGAACCGACCGGTTATGTTCCGGTTACTAGAAATTGGAACCGATCTTGTCTCGGTTTTGTCCGGTTTTGATCGGTTTCTCAGTTACCGGTTTTAGTTGAGCACCCCTACCTCTACCTGTAACTGTGAAATGCTTGTATAATATTTTATTGGGATAATTACACTTAATTCCTTTAGGTATAAAAATTCTCACTTGCATTCCCAAAACTGAAATACTTTTTGTGAAGTCTGGTACATTTTCAAAACTTTTAAACTACTCTCATTTATAAAAAGAATTGAAAATTATGTTGACTTCTTTAATAATGAGGAAAATACTGGTGTATTTAAAAAATTGCAAATTGTTTTAAAAACTAAATTTTTTAATTTTTTAAAACATAACTTTTATATAAAATAAATAATAAAAATTGATTTTAATATAAAAAATAAGGATAATTACACTTCACCGTACTTATTATGATATGTTTTACAACTTACTACATCTATTATAAAAAAATTACTTTTAGCCATTATATTTTCTTTTGTATCTTACTCTAACACCAATAAATTTGTGCTATCTTTTCTATCTAAGTTCCATTCCAAATCGTAGTTCCTTTGTCCACCCCAATTTGAATCAAAATTCATTTAAAATTTTACTAATTGAAATCCAAATATTATGAGATCTACACTTGTAGCTCTGATGTAGATGTGAAAAGAAAAAAAACATGTGGGGTTTGCAAGTTGGTTCCTGCCTCCTGGTTTTCGAGTTTCTAGGACAAAAATTAGCAAGTTGTTTTTTTCTCCGAAATAATTTAAATCCGACTTTCCTTTTTTAGCACTATTTTTCATTTTCCCTAATATGAAATTAGAGATATCTGCTTGGTGCTTGAGGATGGACAAATATATGCTTGGTCGTCAACTATTAATTAAACTTGGATCTTGTAAGATAGAGTGTGTAAATGCCATTAAAAGAAACAATGACACATCGATAACAGAGCACCATTTTACAAACAGGCAAGCTCGTCACTTTTATTCAACATTACACATCCCAATTGTTTGATATCTTTATCACACATTTTGTTGACGTACAGTTCTGACTCCATTTTTCCATATGGTAACCAACTCTTACTCCAAAAATGCTGTAAAAATAAAACCTATTGGTGAAAACAAGAATAAAGCCCCGAGCCATTTTACACAATATACAATATTTCACAACAGGGGAGAGAGATATGAAGACGCTGGTTAGGTTAGCGCTCCCAGTTCGGTACACCCTCCTGCATTCAGAGCTTCATGTTAACGATTCATTTATGGAGTTAATGACCTAGAGTAAAGAAGAACGAACAAATGTATCTCTATGTAAATAATAACATTTTCCTTCTTTTCTTTTGCACGGGGATTCCTATGTAAGTAGAGATGCCCCTCCCCAGAAGAAGAATACCAGAGAAAACACATTTCTAATGACACTATACTTCAGCCCATGGAACCAGTTCTCACAATATCTTCCATCTGATGGTGCAATAATTCCAACTCAACCACTCCTATTTGCTTTTGGCCTTTCTTATTGTTTTGCCCCCTAAACCTCAACTCTAAGTGTCCAGATGCAGTTTGGTAGGCAAGCTTTAAATTTAAAACAAATATTTACAAGTGATAACAGAAAAAACAGTTTAGCACTGAAAGTTTAATATAGCAAACAGGAAGGAAGCAAAATTAGAAGGGTCAGTCCACACAGCATCATCAGATTATAAGTTCAACACACAGTTCCTCAATACTCTATATGTTATGAAAGAACGTGTTTTCATGTCATAGACCACACCCAAGTGTAACCAACTACCAAATCATACACTGTTCATGCAATTAAAATCATTGGACAGTACTTACCTCTTCCACTGTATAGCAGCTCATTCCATAATCAATCCCCAAACGATCTGCTGCAGCTTCCTCGTTGTCAATTTCTGCATCTGTGAACGTGAGGGCCCGCTGTAGCCTTCTAGGAGAGAACACCTCAACCTCAGCCACATATATTGCAGTCACAGGTCGATGATCGGAAAGTTTAAGTTCAGTCCTCCTGTAACTCAGCAGCCTCATTCCCTTACCATAAGAAAGGATGCGATCACACCTGAAGGATGGATGCCAATTACTATAAAGCTAATATGGAAACCTGATATTTAAATGACAAGGGCATTTGTGCTACTGATCGTCATATGCATAATATTTATTACATGCATTCATTCGCTAGAATCCTGTCCATGTTGTTTAACAGTAATTCAGTAGCTCAGAACAAGATCATACATGCTTCAACGATAAAAAAAAACTTTAAACTGATAGCAATCTCATAATAATTTAACTTTCTTTTCCTCTGTGTATGACTAGTGGGTACAAAGCTATGGGTCAGACACATGGGATAGATACAATCACAAATTCTTATTATAGAAACCTAATCCTACATAGTTTTCAATTACCATGAGACATAGAAGGGAAGCACAAAATGATAAGAGAAGATTGATGAAGAACCAAAAAGCGCATATATTTTGCATGAACATATAGGAAATTGGTAGGATACTCATTTTTTGTCATTTTTACGCAAACAGAATATAATGATACGCGTTCAATGCTTGGACTTGACAAAATCAATTACTTAGATGCATACCATGCTGGAATGCGCCTCCCAATCTTTGGATCCTCTCCATAGTACTTCTCTGAATTGATCTCATACTTATATGTTGGTGGGAAATTTAAAGTACCTTCTGACCAACCATCAAATGCACGACCTTTCCTCAGCTCTCGGACAAGCTGTCACAAAAGATATTAATGTCAGTAGCAGTTAATGCTACGAGCTTGATTTGTTATAATAGACCCTCTATGAATTAACCAGAGTATTATGTGATTGGATAGCCTTGTACAGAATAATGTAGAAGCCTTGTTGATTGAAAACTACTAACTACCAACTATGTTCACCTAACATATACACAAGAATAAGTCAACACATGTCACCTTTGTGAGAAACAAATTCCTCAAACCATAAACATTTAAAACATTGGAGTTCAAATGCTTATGATCAAGAAAACGAATTTATATTTGGAGAAAATTTCAGATTTTTTTAAAGATAAAACCAGAAAATAAGACCATGCCCTTATAATTCAGAGAAAACTGCAAGACAGAAACTAATAGAGAAGACAACGAATGCCACATAGTGTTCATAGTTGTCACTGACTAATCAATGATCTATTATAAGGAGAGAGGTCACTGAAATGCATGGCAATATTGTGAATCCATTGGAAATTTTCACACAATTCCCATCTACATTATGCACAATTGGCTTTCGTTTTTAAAGGTTGTGAAGCAGAGTTCTGTAATGACGAAATAATAATAAGACCATGCCAACATATGTATAATGCACAGTAATTCAAAGTTTGGACTAGTACAAATACACTAGTATCCCATGGTCTGAAGTAAATGAAAAGAATGTTAGCCTACCTGATCTTTTTCAAGCAACTTAGACCACTGCTTTCTGGATATAAACTTTCGCACTTTTTCATATGGCAAGTTAAGTCTGTAATTCAAATCTCCCAACCAAATTATTTTCCTGCGGAGAAAAATAGGCATTTTTAAGTACCGATTTGTTTCATGTAGTAAAGCTGTAAAACCAAAAACAAGCATTGTTTGAATCAGGAAGTGACAGACCTATTGTTACATAACAGTCCTTACAAGTTATGGTGAACCATGATTAAGTTAAAACAACTATATGGCATTGCAAGCTTCAATATAAAGCTTTCAATTATTCCAACCTCCACTATATTCAGAGAGAAATGCTAAATTTCAAACAGTTCAAAATGTTTGATTTTATTGCAGTACTATCACCTGGGTAGTTGGAATAAACAGCTCCTGACATATGTGCTATGGTTAACCAAAAAATGATCGTTTATCAACCGAGAATCAGAGAATAAATATACACTTTTTTTCTTCCTCCGTGATTCATGAAATCCAATGTTTTCCAATATAACAGAATTTGTTAGAATAGTGAAGTAATATTAGGGTTTAGTTTGTCACCTATTAGTATTAAGTTTCCTTGATTAGTTTATTTCCTTAACCTATTTTATATATTGCACAAATATATAAAATATTATGTACTATTATTGATGAATAACTTGATATAAATTATATAGAAGTTTTGTCAATAAGTTTGAGTATTAGGGTTTCCTATTTGTATTATGTTTCCCATTACATAATGGGACGGTTCGGTTCTACAACCGTTTATCCGGTTCGGTTCTCTGGTTCTATCGGCTAGAACCGATCAATTCTTTATTTTTGTTAATTATGTGCTTTAAGATGTGGTTTAAGGTTCAAATTAGACAATTTTAATTTGATTTTTAGACAGAAACATGAAATTTATAATTATTAAAAATTCTAACAAACAAAAACATCAATACTTAATTATTATGCTCAATCGAATTATAAAATTAGCTAATAAAATACTAATAAAAGATAAGTAATATATCTTTCTCGGTTCATTCTTCGGTTCACGTACTCTATCTCTATGCTTCATATAAATTGGTGGTTCGATGAACATTTAACATATCAGTCCGGTTCTGAGTACCCGCCGGTTCTATATTTTAAGAACCGAAACCGAACCAAAAATATATGGTTCTTTCATTTTTAGAATTAGAACCGGAACCATTACCCGCGGTTCCTGGTTTTCTGGTTCCGGTTCCAGTTCGGTCTCCGGTTCCGGGTCCAAAGTGCCCACCCCTATTTTTATATAGGGACCAATAATAAATCAACTAGGTTTAGGTAATAATCTACATAGGTTCACGTGTAGAAGGCTACACGCGAGGAGTGTTGAAATAGAGGCTCATGCATACAAGCATGAAAGGAAATAAGCTCCACGCCTACAAGTATGAGAGGGAGAAGTCAAACCCACATGGAAAGAAATTGAAAAAAAAAGACAGTCACACCTAACTAATAAGGTTGACCTATTAGTTGTGGAGTTCGCACGACATATATAGCCCGTTTTACATAATCAGAATGCCACCTAAAGAATATAAAATTAGCATTTCTGACATACGAACCAAGAAATAAGAGAAGAAAGAAGGCAAAGCATCCCTTAGCTACATATCCTACCCCGAAAAAGAACATCATAGAATTCATAATTCTAGCACAACAGAAAGGATTTCATGCGGGTATTAACAATAAATACTCAAATCAGGTGAGGTCACAGAGGCTGTAAGTAAATAATGTACTCACTCATGATCTTGGATATGTTTGGGTAGCCCAATGCTGGAACTGGAATTAAAATGAGTTCTGCGACGTATTTCATACACATCAGTGTTCCTTTTGTTTTCGTCTCCATCCTTTTCACCTGATGTCAGGTGTGTACATATGAAACAGAACAGCGTCTGGTATATGGACATACTGACAGATATTGATCCCTGAAAGGTTAAAGTACTATGAACAACTGAATTCCCATGAAAATGAAAATTTGATATGAAGCGATAACATTCATGGCAAAACAACCGAATGAACTACAGAGAAGTGAAAGCATTGCAAGGAACAAGCAACAAGCAAAATGCATAGTACGAAAAGAATGTTACTATTAAATTAGAGGTTTGTGATAGCATGCTTTTTTAGCTAATGGGAATGATAAGTGATATATAAAAAAAAACCATATAAAAAGTTCTCATAGACGGGAATAATAAGATCATTAATCGAAGGGAAAATGACACTTTACAACACCTAACTATGGCCGTTTCACACTTTGCTACCCTAACTTTTTTTTTTCTTTTTTAGTACCCTAACTTGTATTTTGGGACATTTTTCTACGTCAAACTATGCTATTTCGGGAAAATGTTCCAAAATACAAGTTAGGGTACTATAAAAAAAATAGTTAGGCAGAAAAGTGTGAAACGGCCATAGTTAGGTGTCGTGAAGTGTCTTTTTCCCTTAATCAAATACATAATGCCAATAATATGGAATAAAGTCTATGGCTATACTAAATAAGTTGCTTGTCTCCTACAACAGTTGCCTGTATTCATCATATAGCATGTAGGTCAACAATGTTCTACATTAGAAAAAATAGAAGAATTTGGAACTCTTTTAGGAAAGTGTGTATGCTAATAAGGGGGATAAACAAAATACAGTACACAAAGAAGATGATAAATAATCATGGTAATGAATTAGACTACCATAATGTGTGTTAACAAGTACATGATCATCGAAGTTGTTCAACTTTTTTGGTTGTGAGTGTTTAAGTGTGTCAATTTTTCATTACATATCACTTACTTCTAAGTGGGGCTAAATGTTGAATATATATATCTATAATGACCTTAATTATTGTTTTATCTTGGTAATTTCTACCTGCTTTCTTGAAGAAAGGTTTTCCTCCAAAATTAGCATAGTTAAAGCAACAACAATATGGTGCACTTGAACTTGGGTTCTAGTGATCATTGTTCGAGTCCCAGCGGTGGTATCTCTCATCTTTATTCTCTTCAATTTATGCTGGGCCTCCCTCTACCAACTAATGTTAGGCCAGGCGATAAAATATAGCCCCCTTCTTCACAAGGGAGATCTTGAGTCCAAATCTTCATACATTGCTGATGAAAAAGAAATAAACATCTTGTAACGCATTTGAATTCATTTGAAGTTAGGGATTGAAAATTAAGTGAGCTACTGAGCCAAATTTTGTCATTTTTGTGAAATCATCTGTCTTACTCTTAGATTATGTACAAGACAGATTAAAGTGAAAGGCAACAATAGTATAAGAGGAAACTGACAAATAGAGGAGGCTGGCTGGAGAGACAGCTTCACAGTTCATTCTCTACTACTTAATTGGGGTTTCTGATAAAAGACAACATGTTATCTTGATGGATCTGACCAGATTTACATATGAGAACAATATTGAACTCACCCTAAAGATACTTTTGCAGTTGGAAAATATGAACATTGTCTTGAAATTCATTGCCATAAAACATTGCAGCACAGCAAACAGAGACTTTGAGCTAACTTTAAACATTAAAAATTACACAAAAAATGTATTATGCTTCGTTTTTTGCTAAACAATACCACCGCACTACACGGTTTGAACCCCAGCCATTGGGCCAAGGACACAAGCACTTAACCACTTGGCGTAGGCATTGGTGTGTATTGTTCTTGTAATGAGATAGTTGTATTTGTAGTCTTTTTGTAGATAAAAAAAATGATATAGTATAGTGCAAGTTGAAGTGGCAAAAACTTTTGCAGCAACTATACATGGGGCAGGAACTGGCTTGTGGATACATCACTTCCTTTCCGAGCAATCACCCAACCACAATGACAATAATCATAACAATCCAAACGAATTCACAGAATTGAAACTACACAAGGAAATAACAACAAGACAAATATACCTTGTTACCGATGTAGCCCATAACACCAACACCAACAGTTGACACCTTTACATTCTGGATGTGCCGACGCAAGCTCCTCCGAACCCATACAGAGATAAAAAGTCCAACCATCTTTTTACTTACTATCCTCACAAAGGATGATTTTCTTTTCCGCTTCATAAGAGCCTCAAGGTCAATTTCTGCTAGAAAAGCTAAATCTGGTGTCATATCATTAGTAGATGACTTGAAAGAGTTATATGTTTTAAAAGACTTCGACGCTTTAAAAGATCTAAAGGAATTTGCCCTCTCTAGAGCATGTGTAGGCAACAAGTGCATAGGAGGCTCTGGCCAGCTCAAACCAATCCTTTCAGTCCCACTAAGCAATCTGGTCAATTTGCTATTTTGTTGGGTGGCTGCAGTGTCAATACTTTCATTAGAGTCGTCTGTGCGTAGACAATTTAATCTATCCAACCTCTTTGATGAGGAAAATTGCCTCTGAAAATGCTTTTGTGCTGGCGTAACTGATTGGGAACTATCAACCCAGTCTGGATCTCTGGATTTTATGAACATTCCATCTGTGTCACATGCCTCCTTCAATTCGCCAAAAAAATTGGATTCGTCATCTACTGGATGGACTTCCTCTCCAATGTCACTATCACTTTCAAGTAATATCTCATCATCTATATCTTGGATATCATCAGGTGGTTTGAACTTTGAAGGAGAGGGTGGATCACTAAAAGATTTAATCTTGTTTGGCACAGGTCTAATTCTGTTCAATGTATCACGTATAATGTTTTCCCACTTTGTAACTGCCCGGCTGTCTTCAGGACCAAAAATATTTCCAGCATTTAGCGGTACAATCTCCTGAAGACTGTATGTGTAAAATGTTAGCCATAATCGCATTCCAGCACAGGACATTTTAATGAAAGCAGACGAAGATATGATGATTTTATTTTTTTAAATGCAAGCCAATATATGCAGGACCAATATACCATCAACACCTAATTGGAAGGCACCTTCGAGCCGTGTATATCAAGTAAGAAATGAAAATTTATTCCATCAACTAACTTCAAGAACTTAATACTTCTACATGCAATTATGACAGAACATAACATCATGTAATTGGACAGATTTATGTACAGAAATTCAAATGTTAGTGAATCACTTACCCAACAACATAAATATCAGCAGGCTCATCCACATGAAGCCAATCGTCAATATCTAGATCATCTGGTGGAGCTTTTCCACCCACATTCCATGTCCCAACACAAACTCTAGGTATACCAATAAAAAGATAAGAAATGAATAGCTAAACAGTAATGTTTAATGATGGTAAAAAAAATTCATCAGAAAAGCATAGTAGGCCACCGTCAGTAAATATGATGGGTGTCAAACCTGAGTTCTTTTGTGTTAATATATTGTGCCCTAAAAGTTTCTGACTTTCTTCTTCTCCTTAACATAGGAAGTGTGTCTGAAATCCAAAGGTAAGTAGCCAAATGAGTAGGATGATAGTATACTCACCATGAAGGAAAGTCAAAAAACAAAAAACATTGATTTTACTCAGAACCAAATTGATGTAACAGTGGTTGGGAGAGGGGGAATAAAGGTGGGATAATAAGTGCAGCAGCGGGACTTGAACTCAGGTCCTCAGGACCCAAGTTCTAGTGTTCGACTAGCTGGACAAGCAAGTTTTGTACTTAGCATGAACTCAAGAATTATATACTGATGGCCAAAAGTAAACAAAAGGAATAAAAAGATTATATGTAGGTGCATACAAGTAAAATATGGTAACTCACTTTGAACTTCAGAGTATTTCAATCATTTTTGAAAGGACAAGAAAAAAAGTCGGTTGCACTAGACATAGTAGTGGACAATACCTAAGGGGAGACTTATTCTAAAATAATTAGTCTAATTCTATATGATATTTCCCATAGATCATATATCATGTAGGCAAGCAAGAAGTCCCTAGTGGCCAATCATTGTGTATATAGTGTCTACAAAGCACCAGCCAATAGACTTGAGGAGTTGTTCAAATAAATTAAGACATACAAAATGATGCACTAATACCTAACTTGAGTAAACTGTAAAATATTGTTGGTCTGTTATCATTATGTTTTGTTAAATCAATCAGCTATTATTTAAGTTTGCTAGAATGTTCAATTTAAATATTCTATTGAGAACTCTTGTCCCATTGTTAAATGGTTCAAAATTCTAGTGCCTATGAATTGGCATTCCAATGGTCAATAGAAATGTAAATCACAATATCAGTAGAAACCAAAATGAATTCAAGATAGGAAATCTGAATTTGAAGTTGATCACAGCGCAGTCAAGTATGTACTAGATCATGCCAAAACTGATATGAGAGAAGAGGGAAGCATATTGAAGTGAGAATGCGAAATAAAATGCACAGATCAAAATTGAAGGAATTACCATTAGAATCAGATGGAGCGTAATCTATAAACCGTGATTCTCTCTCCCATCCGCATCCATCAAATTCAGCTGAAAAAGAAACGAAACAAAATCACAACTCAAGATTGAAACCCCGAAGTTGGAGAATCGAATCTGACCTTGTTCGTCGGATTGGGAATCGGAATCGGAGTGGTCAGGGTGATGTTCATCATGGCTCCTGTGGGTGATGTTGAGCCACTTGCGCATGGCCATTCTGGTCCAGGAGAGCTGCTGCAGGCACGAGCAACCCAAACAGGTTTCAGCCCAATTCCGCTGCAAGTTCTCCTCCTCCTCAGTTACCACCCAAAAATACAAGAAATTACGAATATGAAAACTGTACCTGAGGTTGACGAATTGAGATGTTGCTCATGATTGGATTGGATTGGATTGTCAAAATACTAATACAGAGAAAAAGGGAGGAAATGAAGGAAGGAGGCACAGAGAGAGAGAGAGAGAGAGTTGCAGAGATAGAAACTAACTCTAGTAGTTGCAGCAGCAGCAGCAGCAGTTAGGGGTTTAATTGTAATTTCACAAGTTCAATTAGGAACTAATTCATTCTTGTGGTCGAGATTTGTTTTTGCCACCCAGAGTAATATAATAAAATACTGAATCACGTGTATCTCATGAGATGTACACTTAGTGTTAAACATTTGTACATTACAATTATCATAACAGAAAGTTTTTTGTTTTTTAAGCTCTCTCTTAGTGGAACAAGTACTGTCTTCTCCTTCCTTGTGATACATACATTCTCCAATGGCACGTTGAGGCTTTATTTATTTACCACTTTTTCCACAAAAAGTATATAGCTTAACTTATGGGGTGTCCTATTATAAATAACTTCTCAAATAAACTAAATTATATTATTTATTATTATGAATAAACTGACATATTAATTCATACCCATATATTGACAAATAGAGGCATATTGATTGTCACAACTTTTATTGGGCTAGCCCCTAACCTCAGCCTCTTAATTATCGTATTCATGTGATGTGCCCCACCCACACATATGGTACCAATCTTCCAACTACAATCAATACCCATATTGGCATAAAATAAATTCATGCCCATTTTAATAATATCAATAACCTATTTTTTATTGATGAAGAATCTAGTATATATTCTTTTTCTCTCACACACACAAATAGGGGCGGGGATTATTTACATGAAAATCATTATTGCGGTGAAAACTAAAAAATTAATATCAATTGTTGGATTAACAAAATGTAAAACTAAGATTATTTTGAGAAACTTGAATATGATTAAAGTAATATAATGTCACTGATGACGTGCTTTAAACTAATCACTTATTTTATTAATCTAATGAAGTTCCCAATTTGTATTTGAATAACCTTCTACAAATCATTATAATCAAACATATGTCACAAAGATAAATGTTAAATTTGGATTGAGGGAAATCATTTCAGTTCATGAACTCATAAAATCAACTCAATTGGAAAGTGGGCAACGGATGCATGTATTTGTTTAATTTTTGATGGTTCATGTAATGTGTGTAGGGAGGAAGGGCAATGAGAATCTTGGTCAAAAGCAACATATATGTATATATATATATAAGAAAATGATCGATTGGCCTCTAGCTAGAGGAAGAAACAGAAGCACCTGAGCTGGGGCTATGGGTGATTATGGGGCATTGTTTGTTTAAAGCACAACAATCAACATGGCATGTTACGTTCGATACATGTATATGAATCAATTGTTTTAATTTGTATTCAATAAAAAATGTGGAAAATTAAAGGACATAATAATAAGTAACAATCAAAAAATTATGTGAAATTTGTTTTGTGGTATAAAATATATATTTATAAAAATGATGAAATAAGTACTTAGTATTTTAATTTTTATAAAATATTTTTTAACATAAAAGAATACAACTAAAAAATTGAATTATACAAATTTTAGTTTATGGTCAAAATAGAAATTTTTCAAAAAAAAATCTTAAAATACACAATACATAGTTAAAAATATATTTTTACTGCTAACAAAATACACAATACATGTCCCTAAGAGGACACCGCAACGGTTTGAGCCTCACATCATTGATGGAAAGATTTGGGTTTCGAACCCCCTTGTGAACAAGGTAGGGATGGGCAAAAGGGTAGATTTAGGATATAATTTAATTAAAAAATACACAATACATAATTTCAAAAAAAAAAACATACACAATACATTGTAAAAGAATATGTCATAGATAATTTATTTTGAGATAATTACATATCACTATTTCAAGTATCACTCATTTACATTACTCATAGTTGTCCTCAATTTTAAAAAAATGTTTCTCACCTAAAAAAAAAATCATTTTGTGGAGTGCTTGAACTTGCTTAACGTTTCACTTCACCTAACGGCCGCATTAATTTGTTGGTAAAAAGTCTAAAATCCCATCAACAAACTACCAAAATTTCAAAAATTTGATATTCACTCTCTCTCTCTCTCAATTTCTAATTTTTTTCTTACAATATCATATCACACCAAATAAATTTTGGATCTAAATAATAAAAAGTCAAACTAAGTTCATCATATACAAGTGAACCCTACAAATCAAAGCCTAAAACCATTACATAAATCAAAACTCATCAAAAGCAAACAAAACAGATCCACGCCAGAAAAAAGGGAAAAAATTGCAGATGATGGTACACATTGCCCAAAAACTAATACCGTTAAAATGAACTGAAATGTTAGTAAAGTTAAGAGAGTCTACAAAACGATTTTTTTCTAAGAGAAAAGTGAAAATCTCGCAAACTAAAGAGGAGGTATGTGGTGTTTTTCCCTGACAAAAACGGTACAAAGAAATAGTTGTAGGTTTGGTTTGAAAGAAAAAATGCAGCAATAAGATCCTGAAATCGTCACAAGAAGAAAGCTCCAAGTCAAAAAACATGGAGAAGAAAGACAAAATGTACGAGTTGAGAAAATAGAATAAAAAGATAAAATAAAAACAATTAAGTCAGGGGTAATTTAGTCTTTTTCATATAAAACTGACCTATCAAGCTTCGTGATACTATTTTAAAATTAGAGAGAGTTATTATTTGATAATTGGGAATAGTAATGCGTGATAATCATCCCAATATTTTTGTCGTTTTCCGTAATCAAATATAATGTGTGTATATATTGTCCCACAGAAAAACTTGAGTTGTCTGCCACAATCTAACCACCAACCTTTTCCGCGAATATAATAATCCTAATTAATTACCGACAGTGGATGTACTAATTCAACTATTTTAATTAATTACGTAAATAGAAATGATAACAAGAAGAAGATGAAACAATCAGGAAGGAATTAAGAAGCAAGAATTATGGTACCTGGAGGGAGTTGACTGAAGAAGCTGAGCTTTCTGCTAAGACGATTTGGGCGAGGGCTTGTTTGCACAGCAATCAAGTGAATTTATTTCTATTTTGGATCTGTGTTGCAGAAGAAGAAGAAGAAGAAGAAGAAGAAGAAAGGAAGCTCCCTCCCTCTCTCTGTCTGTCTGTCCGTGATGTGTTGTGTTGTGTTGTGTTTCCATCTCCATATGTTTTTGTTTATATAGTCAAAACTCAATGATCCCATGGAATCGATATTCTGCCACGTGGCCTACTGCATGCCATAATGGTAATTAATGTCAAAATCTGCCCTGCTATTACATTACTAATGCTACTTTCTATTCTTAACCTATCATTTATCACACCGGTTGGGTTGGGTTAGGGGTACCAGGAACAAAATCTTTTGATTTCAAAATTAATTAATTAATTTTTTATATTGTGTAAATTTTTATATGAATAAAATTTTATTCTAACCGTATTTTTTAATATAAACAAAAATAAATTAGTATATTCAAATTCCTTACTATAAAATAAAAAAATGAATATTTTTAGTGATTTTCTTATTTTTCCAGGTGTTTTTTTTATAAATATAAAGTGATTAAAATTTTGTACATTGATGACATGGCATATATGCAGTGTTACTGTAGCAAACTACACTAGAGATTTGAAGTCAATATGAGAGAGTGGAGCTGGTTTTTGTGGCATAATGAATTGAAAATGCTCTTATCATATATTATTTAATCTGGTACGGAAAATGTCACTTATCTCTCATAAGTATAGTTTATTCTCACTTAATTTTAGTTAGGTCCTCTAAGTTTCAAAACTTACATTTTAACTATCTCCGCTAATTTTTCTGAAAATTCTGTTAACTTTTTGAAAAATGACAAAAATACCTTTATTTTTAAAAATAAAAATAAATATCTTCTAATTGTTATTCTAAGAAATAATGTTAGTATTTAAGTTTTTAGCAACACGATTTTTATAAAAGGAAAAATCTCACTTACCTCCCCTAAATATAGCTAATTCTTACTTAACTCTCCTTATCTATAATCACGTTTTTTATGCACCATAAGTTTCAAAAATTGAATTTAGGGAAAATTTCACATGACCCCTCTTAATTATACACGAGTTTCACATAAACTCTTTTAACTTCAAAATAAGTTTGTGGAGTCCTTTAAGTTTGAAAAAGTTTCACTTTACCTTTTTTCGTTAACTTTTGTAAAAAATTTGTTCCCTTTTTTTGTGAAATGACGA
>JAYMTP010003389.1:0-17118 GCA_036897365.1 Geranium brycei | reverse complement strand
CCAGATATCAACAACAAAAGGACTTGGATTAAGGTGTTGCGTGCCACGTCATTCCTGGTATCCTAGTCTTACAGTCTTCAATGTCGGCGACGTTTCCGAGATTTCCAACAAGACCACAACCTCACTATCAACCACAACCTCCTCCTCCTCATCTACCAATCCAGTTCCAAAATAAAGATTCACCGACTGTGTATCATCCAGAGGACTATCCATCACAAAAGCATCACCACCTACTCCTCTGATTCCATACCCTCATTTCACGCCCAAATCGAAGAATAGGAAAAAACAAATCAGTTCGTTCAGAACTCAAACTCATCATCAAGCAATGAAATCAAACAAAAAGAAAGTAAATGATCGTTACTAGACGGAAACTATAAGAATCGGAACTGAGGATCGAAGTGGTGGAGCTCGGCGTCGCGCGGTCGGCCATTTCTGGCGACTGAAGTCACTTCTGGTGAACTCTCTGGTTCGGTTGATATGGACCAAAAAAATCTGAGAAATAGAGAGAAAATTGTAGTGATGGAGAGGTGAGAGAAAATGTGAGTCAAAGGTAAGGATATGTGTTTGGAAATTTAAAACACATTTAGGGGTAGTTTGGTCTTTTTAACATAATTTAAAACCATAACTGAACCGGTTCAATTCTGAGTTTAAATTTGAACTAGTTTACTGTTCATGGCACTTTTTGAAAATTTAAAAGCCATTGGAGAGCATTTTTATCATTTTATCGTAGGTTGTCACAAAAAAAATTGTGAGGGTACAAAAAGGAGTGAAAGTTAGTTAGGATATGAAAGTGTCATTTTGCGATAGTTAGGTGTAACAAAGTGTTATTATCCCTATTACAAATAACTAAAAGGGATAATGACACTTTATTACACCTAACTATAGCGAAATGACACTTTTATACCCTAACTAATTTTCTCTTTTTTTTGGTACCCTAACTATATTTATTAACAACCTACCCCTAAAATGCCTAAAATACCTAAACTACCCCTGGTTCAATTGGAAAAAAATAGAATTGACACATAAAATACCTACACTACCCGAGGAGCAGCTTTTCAATTCTATTTTATGTGTCAATTCTATTGTTTAGGTATTTTATGCGTCAATTCTATTTATTTTTTTCAATTGAATCAGAGGTAGTTTAGGTATTTTAGAAGTATGTTGTCAATAAAATTAGTTAGGGTACTAAAAAAGAGATAAAATTAGTTGAGGTATGAAAGTGTCATTTCGCTATAGTTAACTGTAACAAAGTGTCAATATCCCTAACTAAAATTGGGATCAATTTACCATCATCAATCAAACTTTATTTGCAAATTGACTCGTAAATGTTAATAATTTTCAAAGAATATAAATAAAAAACAAGATAATATTTATATTTTGTGTTTAGTAAATCATTATACATGAATTATTGTTATGGATAAATGAATCGATCAATTTCCATCATCAATCAAACTTTATTTGCAAATTGATACGTAAATGTTAATAATTTTCAAAGAATATAGATAAAAAAACAAGATAATATTTATTTTTTGTGTTTAGTAAATCATCATACATGAATTATTGTTATGAATAAATGAGTCGAGCTTTTAACAAGCCGCTCGAGCTCTAGCTACATTAAAACTTAGATATCTGCTAGTTGTTATCTAACTCGAGTTGTGTTTGAGTGCAACGTTGGGTCATTTGATTAACGAGTCAAGCTTGGGCCCAACCTATCAGGATTTGTAGGGATCGCGAATCGACTGACTTCGTATTTCAATATAGATGGAAGTTAAAATCGAACTCAACTAAGAAATAAATAATCAAGGTTGAATTAGTTTTCGTTATATGCATTTAGCAATTACTTTATTATTATGAAAGTTGAATTTGAACTCAAATAAAAGTAAATAATCAAGCTCGAATTATTTTTTATATGCATTTAGCAATTATTTATTAATAAAATTAATTTTTTTTAATTAATTATGTTATTAATGAGTAGCCATGGTTCGAGCCTGGCTGGGGCACCCTGGATAGGATGGGTAGTCTATGATTGGTTGTAAAAATCATCAAAAAAATAGTATAAAATTTTGTCCCCCTTCAAAAAAATTTCCGAATCCGCCCCTGGTTGTATATGCACTTTTGCCTTCAAATATACTTATACTCTGGATTTATAATGCTAGGAATACAATTACAATATTTCTTAGGGATAATTTCAAGCGGATACCACTATAATAGGCTGTTTTTCACATGGACACACTTAGATATTTTTTTGTCGGCGTGGATACTTAAGAATTACATTTTTTTCACAGTTGATCATTCCATCCATTTCCGTTAGATTTTAAAAATTTTAACGTGTGAAAAGACTTAAATACCCTTAAGAGATGAATTGATTTTTAAAATTGAATGAAATGACACTATTGCCCTTAACTATTTATTTAATCTTTAAAACATTATCCATCCTCTCCTAACTCCCTCTTTCTCTGGTTCCTCATACAATTTGGGGGAATCCCTCTCTCACCAGCAGCAACAAGCCTATGATTAAAGGTCAATTCATACACAATATTGCATTTTCAGAACAGTTACAAGGTCAAAGTTCACGCTAAAAACCCCATACAAATTGAGATATTTTGAAAATTATACTAACGCTGGGGCTTTTCAGTCTCTGGCAAAGAAATCCCTATTTGGGTCTGAAAATTATGGGTTGGAGAATCCCCATTTGACTTTGGTATAGCTCCTACAAAAACACAAACACAATTAATTTTAGGAGAACCGATCTCTTAGAGATGGTTTTCTATTTTTATTAATCATATAATAGGGCATATATTTGATATGGGCAGTTCAAAATTTGATTTCGAACATTTTGGTTTTTCAATCACTAAAATCGGAGCTCTGTAGACCAAGATATGGCCAATATTCAATTGGAAGGTTGGAGACGAACCAGGACTGGGAGGTTGAAGACAAGCGAAACGGTGGCATTTTTGTGCCTTTTCGTCTTTAATAGTAAAGGATATATTGTTAAAACCTATCAAACTAAATGTAAGAGATCAGTGGCACAGTGGTTGTATGGCCTTTTAACCTATCCAATAGGTTGCATGTTCGAATTTGAGGTATGATTTTCGAATTTTGATCTAAAATGTTATTCAACAGAGTATTTCATTCACGGCCTCAGAGAATTCTAGGGTTAGGCAATTTAGCCTTTGTAACCTTCAACAAGCCTAGCTCGCATGGATTTTGGCTTGGCCAAATTACACATTCGAGCCGCGAGATCGAGATAGCCTAAATTGTCTAGGGCCGATCAGAACTTTGACTACTGCGGCGTTAGGTGGCGGAAGTAGCGAGTCGGGGTGGATTGATAGAGATCTGGGATAGAGAGTAAGGAAGTAGGGTTTAAGGACCGAGGGTCTGGGGCCCACTCCTATATAGAAGGTGGCCGATTTTATTTGCCAGGAAATTCTTTCGGCGTCGTGCTAAGGGTCGGCGTACATGAACAAGTAGTACTCTATGACTTTATTTTGATGGTTCACAATGAATGAGAGAGGTCTTATTTATACATGTTCCTATACATAGTAGTCGTTGAACTGAGATCCTACTCTTAATTAGGTGGCGCTTCCTTGGCCGCCAAGACTCCTCTCCTAATTGGCGGAGGACTTCATGGCGTGGCTGGGGTTGGTAGGCTGGCAGTATTGGGCCGGAGCTTGAGGAGGGCTTGAACCAGTTTGACTTGCTGGTTCGGTGCTGGCGGTCAAACTGGTGAGCCGACCACTTGGACCGTGACTAGTTCAGCACCGGTTCGAGAGTTGGACCGGACCGGGACGGTTCTCTGGACTTCTTCTCCGGTCGCGGATGTCGTCGAGACTTCTGTCAGAGTTGGGGCTGGACCAGCATTGAATGGATGGGCCGGAGTTGTGCCGCGGTGGCGGCGGCGATGCCAATTCGGTTCCATATCGAATCATAGGTGGCGAGGGGTTCAATTAGGACACGAGATCGTAGGACTGCCGGAGAAAGCCTTGGATCCGAGGTAGAGTTTTTGGAGTGCTGCTCTTGACCCAAGAGGGGGAGAGGGTTCAACGAACTCGAATTAGAGCTCGTTGGTCACATTCGGGCGCCTTTTTGGTTGGAGGTGCTACCGGACGTGACACTATGCCCGGTTAGATCCGCCCCTGCCTTGACTCCGGCAAAAAAGAGATTAATAACACTAATTTTGAATATCTTCCAAAATTCACAGTTGATAATTCTGACTTTTAGAATACATAGTTATGGCTTGCAATTAATGTACACAAAAAGCAAATCCTTTTATGAATACATAGTTATGGTTTGCAATAGTATTAGATTGGTCGATTTTCTGACTTTTACAGAGTGATTAATTGTATCCTTGTGTTTCTTAAAACATTTCAGGTGCTATTTATAGGTAGCTGTAATATACTTCATAGATTTATTTATTTTTTGAATATTACGTCACTTTCCTTATCTACTCATATACCCATCCCACCCAAATATTTTGTTGAACCTTGAACTCTGGTCTGAAATTAGGGAGCAAACAGTGCCAACCATTAGGTCATACTCTCCTTGATTTTTACTTTGTATTAATTGAGCTCATTGAATTGAATCTCCCAAAACAAATAATTACTAAGATTATGAAAAAAAGATTATGTTTTACTAAGTGACTAATTGGGGCATTTTCATCAAATTCTTTTGAGATTAAAACCTATTCATATTTTCATCATTCCATTGTATCCTCTTTTTTTAACTCATTCAACTTTGCCATGATATTTTTCATATTCTCTCGAGTATAATTAGATGTCACATCTTTTCTTGTAGATAATATATTGTCAAGTATTGTAAGACTGGTTATTTGAACTATAGATGTTGAGATAACATATATGAAAAAAAACCCCAGATAAGATTCGGTAACTATTAGAAAATAATATAAAAAAAACCTAGTTCTCTAATTTTGGATAGAAAATGATTGGAACACAAATGGATTCACAAGTATAATAACAAAAAGGGTGGGGTTATGTTAATTGATTGGGGCATAGAAAATGAAAGAAAAACCTAAAATTAGATATATGAAAGCAACAGTTGCATGAGTGATATGAAGAGAGGGGATGGTACAATGATGGCAGGGGGGCATGCATTGGTATAAATCTCATGTGGACCATAATCTCTTAACAAGCATGCCCTCTTTCTCTTCTCCAACATTATGACCATAACAGCTTGTCCTCATTGCTGCCAAACTATAAATACATGTCTTGTTCCATTTGCTATGGACTTTTGCTTTAATGCTACAAGGGATATGTACGAAGGACTGGTCTGTTAGATATGCATATTGTGGTTACCATATTGTCTGAAAGTGTTGTCTTCCTCTTATGTTCTGCTAGTTTGATTAAGATTGGATCGCTGATGAGCCATAGTTTGTAATTTGTACAGTAAGGTTGAGTTTGTAATGTAAACTACAAGTTTTCGTTAGCTAAAGTTTGTAGCGGTAGCACAAAGATACAAAAGATGTCGTCGAGACTCGGACCAAACCCATAAACCACGAGTTTAAATATTTGACTAATTGGACGAAATCTTATGAGATGTTGTAGATTTCAATGTCATGCGATGTATTTCATAGTATGTAGGTGTGTATTATAAGGGGATTGATCTTAACCCCTCTTATTCGAGGTGTTTAAATAACCCACCAATTCGGCCCGCCCGCCAAGTTCACCTGAATTGCGTTCCGGTGAACTTCAATTCACGCCATTTAGGTTGGGATACATGACCATATTTAACAAACCAAGGGTCTGCTGTGCGGGTTGTAGGGGTGTTTACAGTTTGGTTCCCGAACCCGAACCCTTAAAACCAAACCGAATCGATATTGATCGGTTTAGGAAATTGTAGAACCAAAACAAAATCGCTCAATTCTAACGGTTCGGTTTAACAGACCGACCAGAGCGATTCGGTTTGTCGGTTCTCATTTGCAAATCGAGAATGATTTGGGCCTCTTATTTTGGGCCGATTTTCGACCCAAACCTAAAGAGCCCAAATTTAAAACATGTTCATTAGAATCAAAAACAACAAATATATTACCATTTACAAATCATGAAGAGGAAACCTCCATTTATCCTTTGGCAATGATGAAAACCCCCACTATCCTAAATAAAAGTTCATCAAACCAATGCACAAACCAAAACAAACCAAATGTAAGTTCAACAACAAGCATCAAAAATAAAATCAGTTTCTTGCACTCTTCAATCTTCATGACTCTATTCTCCATCTTCAACTAGAATTCAATCACTTTCAATCTCTGCAGCCTGGGAAAATTTTGCAGAAAAATCCCAAACAAATTAGTAAAAAACAATTAAGATAACCAGAAACAGGAACAGAAGAGAATAAAAGAAATTATAACAGAAGAAAAATTATATAATGGAAAGAAACATATGATGTTTGAGTTACATTTTTCAAGTGTGTCCTTTTTGTTAGGCAAAAGCTAGAGTATTTATTACACGCTTTTGCAGCATCGCGCAAGCGTGCGCAGTTACAATCAGTAAAAATCAAAAGCTTCGGGTCGATTTTCACAGGGACTACAAAATGGGTCTTTACTTATGCAACATGTCCAATTAACTACTATATAAACTAATCAACTTGGTTGTGTGTGTGTGAAGTAATCGGTAACAGTTCAAGGCAAATGAATTTCAAACAAAGGCAAAATGATTGAGAATGGAAAATGGGAAATATCAATATAGAACGAATGAACCACGGGCGCTAGACAATTATACGAATCAAGAATTAAATAAGTTACTAATCCTAGCATGCACTTTGGTTAAGTGACCTATGCCATAAAATACTAAATCCATCTCTTGACATTGGTCTTAGTCTAGTCTCGGGTCACTCCTACCCTCTTGGGATCAAATGAGACTTGCAACCACACAAACCACGACAATCAAAGGCCAGGGGTTTACTATGGGTGTCGTGAAACGGTCTCTATACTATCTAGGTCTGTTACCACCCGCTCCTCTCGAAATCGGCGTAGTAACCAACAATATCTATTCTAGGTGATCAATCTAAGATAATCACAAGCATAATAAGATAGCATAATTTAACAACCAAGCATACTTAGAACTAATATATCAATTAAATCATAAATAATTCACACAAAATCTAGCACCCATGGTCAAGGTTTTTTTAGCTCTCAACCATGGTGCTCAAATCACAAGTCATTGAGAAATCACAAAATTCAAGAAATGAAGATAAAATGAACAATTCTAAAACTCATAGAGTTAAGGAAAAGCCCATGAATCTTCAATCTTGTGGCATCTTCAAGCTTGTTGTCCTTCTTGATGAATTTTTGGTGGTTGATAGTGGAACCTTGGTGGAAAACCTTCTCTTCAAGCTTGTAGGTCAAGGAACTCTCTAAAATCAAGGAAAAGATGTTGGAAATGATGGATGAGAATGGCGGCTGGTAGGTGAGGCGGGGATCCACAAAATTCTAGGTCAACCCAGCTTAAATAGGTTCCTCAAAATGGCCAATCCATTCAGCACTCCACTCCAGAGTGGCCACCGGAATGAGACATGGTCTCCGCTTCGCACTCCACTCCAAAGGGGCTACCGAAACTGCTTGCTTGAAATCACTCCACTTACAACTCTGCCCTGGAGAGGTTAGCGGATGACTCTCCTGAATATGCTCCGCTCAGCACTCCACTCCGGAGAGCTTAGCGAAGTGGTTCTTCTTCTCTCCTGCCCTTGCTCCCTTGATTCCCATGCAAGCTATTTCAAAATAGGGTCTTAAAAACGTACCTGCACAACATCAAGCTTAAACTCCACCATCGGCGTAAAACGGCCCGATTATCACGGCCCAAGAAGTCAGAACCTTTTTGGGCTGACCATGCGGCACTTCGAGATGGGATTATGTCGAATCCTTAGCGTCTCAAGCTACCCTATCATACTAGAAACCGATATGACTGTTGATCTCATAAAGGAGTGATGTGGGTCCATTTGGTGTCCATACCGACACCTCGTTATTTACATTTAGTGTTGAATTTCCTCGTTATGTGGCTATTTAGATCCTTTTTATACAACTTTACGACTTCGGGTATGTTTGGTGAATATGTGCAGAAAACAGGGAAAATCATTTATACACATATTGTTACCAGGTGGCATAACTCTTTTTTATCACATTCTTTTCAATATTTCATAGGTAAGGCATTTTGATTTCATGGTTTCATATTTGATAAAAATGAGTCATTGTTTCATGAATAGGCTTTAAGCAAAGATAATGTTTTAAGTTGCTAGCGAACCTAAGCGACGCTTTTCCTCCAAATCGCGTTTCCACTGGTCACATGTTCTTATGTTGTGTGGCGCAATGAACTTGTTGTAACCGAATCTAGGATGACCCCACAAGTTGACTGTTTATCGCCATCTCTCGTTCCCTTTGCATTGGACGTCTAGATCCCTTGTTCTTGCACATATTAGGCACTTACACTTGTACTACTGGAGGTTTTGGTATTCATGACATCGTCTCAATCGAAAGGGGCAAAGGGCGGGTTGAATTCACATATTTCAATTGCATTGTTGGGTGTTTTTTCAGTGATTCCCGGTCTTCATTTGATGTGTCTTCATTTTCCAAAATTGTCTTAACCGCAATCCAGATTTCTATGTTCACCAGGTTGGCTTTCCTTTTTTTGTGGTGTTTGAGTTGCCCCAAACTTACCCATTGTTATTGATTCAGGGTTGTCTCTACACAACCGATTGTTTATCGTTATTATTGATAATTTTAGATATTTGTTGCGTTAAGCGCTGCGAATATGTGCATGTACATTAGCCCATAACCAACCGACTTCTTGCACTCGCAAGTGCAATGTTTGCTTGTCTCGTCCATCTGAACCTTTATCTTGTTGTCCACATGGTCATATACCACATAGGTCTTCACACCATCACCTATTATTATGTTATCTACACCACACATCATTATATTTTCCGTTATGTCAAGGCATACCTTGTAATAAACCTCTCTAGTGTATATGTTCCATGAGTCTAATTCCAAATCGGACGACACCTTTGTAGTTGGACGTGCATCTCCCGCGTATTGAGTGTATTTCTACATGTTCTAGACGTTGATTTTTAACAAATGAGTTGAACCGCCACATGAACTGAATCAACGTCAGGATCTTACTTGTATCGAATTCGAAGGTACTATTCTCACTTTCTGATTGCGATGTAGTCCGCAGTAACATCACCATTGGAGATTCCTAGAAATAAGCCGGTATCCGCGAGGCGCGTAGATCATACATCGTAGTCAAGAAATTGTTGGTTTGTAGCTCATAGTCACCTATGATTTCCATCCACTTGCTCTCGAATGTTTCAATGCCAATCGACCTCGGCCAAACTATTGCATGAAATCGAGTCTAGAATTGGCTGTCATGTGGGACAACAGAACCAACCTGATGTTATAATAATTATTTGGTTTAAAATGTGAAATAAAAAAATGAAATTATAAATATATAATCACATTCAATAATCAAGTGCTAATTCAGGTTCAATGAATATTACCTTCTCATGCAATTTCTTTATGATGTAGACTCGGGCATAATCTGTTTAATGGCATTCTTCATCGCGACATCTTGATCCGTGACTATGCATAATGGTCGCTTTTGGTTCATCGCTCTCATGAAAAATTGGAATACACACACGTATTACTCTATATCTTCCTTCGATATGAAAGTTCACTGCAAAAGTCACACTTCTTTCATTGTTATCCACACCCGTGAATGGAGCGAATACCATAGAGTATCTAGATCAAGCTAAAACTATTAGTACAAAAATGTTGATACATTGAATCAACTAGTATTACCATTGGATACAATTTTACCTATTAGTACCGTACGTTGAGTCAAACGATACACAATCGATGTATCGAGCATAGTTTCTTCTTGAAACCCCATCAGCCCAAAAACGCCTTCTTAGCCGGTGACCGTCATCATGATTGTTTTCAAAGTAGAAGTCATTGTCAATTGGTTGCTCTTGAAGGAATGAATCTACAACCATTTGCACACTAGACTCGCATATGAACACTTTCAGGTCTTGTTGGAAAGTTTGGAAGTCCATCATAGTTGCTCCAACGTGTTCTGGGCTGCCTGTTATGACACTATACATGTTACGTGTCATAGTCGGACCAATGTTTGCGAGTTGACAATTAATTAGAAATTGATTATGCACATCAGTTAAATTACGGTTGAAACGAAGGTACTTGAAACTATCTTGTGTATAAAATGGGTGATTATACATTTTGACAAATTTTGAAACACCATAACCCTTGTTGTTGCATAATTTCAGTAATATCATTGCTTTGCATCCATTTCTCGTTGTCACACAATGCCTTTTTGTATTGCTGAACATCACAATCCACGTCTAATTTCTTCATA
Source organism: Geranium brycei (assembly GCA_036897365.1). Classification (NCBI taxonomy): domain Eukaryota; kingdom Viridiplantae; phylum Streptophyta; class Magnoliopsida; order Geraniales; family Geraniaceae; genus Geranium; species Geranium brycei. Next base: position 6,742 of record JAYMTP010003389.1, on the reverse strand, counting down.
TATTTGTCTCTCTCCTTAGTGTACAGTATGTATTTCAGTGAAATGTCTCTATGAGACGTTTTCCTGGTGCCAAGTTGGTTGACGAATCCACATGACCGGCTATAAGTTTTGTAATGCTCGATACCATCTTCTAGGGTATTGAAACACAAACCTATATACGGTTTCAATACTTCTGGGCAGTGGGGCATATATCCACCTAATTCCCCATGTTCCCATACGTCTCATCTTCAACCATAGAACCACCAAATTCATCTTTAAATTAAAAAAACATAAATTAGTTCTGATGAATTGCTACCATATAATGGAAAATGGTCAATGTTGGGCCCGTAGACAGTAGTCCACGGACATCCGATAAAATGCAAGCGCACGCGGTCATCATAAGTAATACCGGTAAGACCAGGTCGAATCCTTAGGGACCAAATAGGGTTTATTTCAATATTAATTCTAATTATAAAGTATAATTAAATAAGTTTGAAGTAGTAATGGGTTTATGATAATATAAACCAGTTAAGCTATCAGACAACAATTCAGAAATGACGAACCACATGTGCTAGGTCAACTATAGATCGTAAACAATTAATAAAAACGAACAAATCAATATGTAGGTGTGGTAATCCTAAGCATCCACAAGTGTCAATCCCTACTCTCGTAGTGAATTTAACCTTGAGTGGAATTACTTTCAGTCCTCTCGACCTCGAACTAATTCCATTTAGATGATACGAGCTATCACGGGATCGGGGTTAGTAATAACCCCGTGAGTATGGTTCGGTCTGTCGTCCACCGGTTCTCACGAACTTGGAATCACAACTCACACTAATCACATGTGTCTCTCAACATCAGTAACTAACAATCAAACACCATAAACATACCAACATGCACATCAATTCATTTATAACATTTATAGTTTAGTAAATCCATAATAATGACCTAGCACCCATGATCAAGGGAAGTTAGCCCATGATCATGGTGCTAGCAATTAAAGTTATCAAGTACAATTCAGAACACATAGATATAAGATGGAAATCCAAAACCCTTCTAGGTCGAAGTTCATGAAATCGCTCTAGTTGATTCGGTTATGATTGATGCTTGATGCTTAGCCGATCTTTGCACTTGCTTGGCCTTCAACGATGATAAAGCTCCTCTCGAAGTCTCCAAAAACGCCTCTGATTCAGCTGGAGTCGTCCTCTATTTGTCTATGGCGGCTGATTGGGGTTTTTCATAAACGAAAAACCCCTTTTATATTTTGCTGCCGCAACTCCTTTGACGGGCTGGGTAACGGGCCATTGAGGTGCCCGTTACACTAACCCGTACCTCATCACTTTGGGCTCGAATGTCTCCAGGGCTAACGGGCTATTGACGGGCCCTTTGCCTAACCCAGAGTAATCATATCAATCCCTTTCCCCGTTCCCTACACATGTAATCTCAAAAATCCGTGAAGGCATACAAGTGTAAAAAGGATAAATTATACTACAATCCTGAGGGTAAAAACGTCAACTAATGCAGGAAATATTATCTGAAATGTAAACGTGACGCAATCGCATCAGTCAACAATTGAGATAGATAGTACCTTCAATCTGAGTAGCATCCTCAACACCTACCACCATATCAAAGCCATGAAACGAAGAAACAGCAACATATACATGATGGAAGGATGGAAAGACAAAATCTCCAACTATAGCTTACATGTGTTGTTGACTTCTTGAGTTTGAGGTTCCATGGAAACATCTTTACCAGATAAACTTGGATACCATAAAAAATCAAATAGTCATGTTAGAGCATGAATACCAAACAATAAGAATCCTAATGAAATGATGGGTTGTCGAATTATGTCATATGATTGTACTGGTGTAGTCAACTTTTGGGTTTTGCAACTTAAAAACATAAGAAAATCAGATGTTGATGTTATAACTGAGTGCCAAAAAAATAATAATCTGGATGGAAACAAGGATAATCAGAATATGCTATCATATCTTACCAGTATAGTCGACTTCTGGATTCAGCAATACCGAAGGAGAATCCATTGTTTTGTTGTAGAGCTCTAATACGATATTGATTGATGATGAATGAAACGATCATAGGAGACGAGAGTAGTAAATGAAGCAGTCAAATAAACCAAAACGTGGGAATTCAGTGTTGAATATGAAAGATTTTCGGGATTGATACGTGTTCAATAAAAACGAATGACATCGTTGCCCCCATCGAATTCCTTTTGATTTATTAATTAATGAAAACATCTAATTAATATAAACCATTGTTTAGAATCATCATGCGGATGATATAGGTTCTAATTTTATATATAAGGAGTGGTTTTTCATAGAGTGCATCCCTTTGAATCAAGACAAGTGTCAAATTCGCCCAGCGCCCAAGGACCAGTGTCATTATCTTGAATATTAATAAAGTTTAATTTCAAATAAGTACAATTAGGTTGACACTATTTACAAATAGATATACTTAAGTTAGAAAACTGATTTTAAGGTTAGTAAAGTTTTATTCTGTATCAAGTTGGAGAGCATGGTTAGATTTCAGTTAGTTTTTAGTGTGAAATGACAAAAATACCCCTGATTGTCTTTTAAATTTTCAAATGCTTGCCATTGGCAGTTTCTTAGGTCCATTTCTTGGCAAGCTATTGACTCCAAGTCGTGCTTGATTAGCTCCGTGATGTAGTTTTGTTTCAGTTGATTTTCGTTTTCCTGTTGAGAATTTTGAAATCTGCAATTTGGGTCGTGTGTTTCGCCGATTTCAAAGTTTCTGAAAAATTTTCAACTTGGATTTTGAGTTTTCTATGATTTTCTCGAGATTCAAAGAAGGTTCGTCGAACTTGATTAGCCGTTTGAGCTCAGTAATGGGACGAATCGGTTGGTTTTCGAATTCTACCCTTCCTCAAACTTGATTAGCTCAGTGATTTTCGATCTCACCTCTTGATTTTCATTTTCTCACCAGAAATTTTGAAATCTGTGACCCGGGTCGTGGACTCGTTGGTCATGTGTGTCTCGTTGATTTCCAAGTTTCTGGAAAACTTTCCATTTGGGTTTTGGAATTTTTATGAGTGTCTCGAGATGGGTGTCTTGATTTTCTCGTAATATGGCATTTATGGAAGTATCTGGGTTTTGTACTAATTGGGAATTCTTTGTTGTTTTGATTCAATTTGTGAGATATTGTGTTTCTCTGACAATGCATTTACTTTATAACTAAAGGTTGTTTAGACTTTCGGCTCAGCAAGCGAGGGAGAGAAACAAGGCGTACTTAACTTCAAGAAATTGCCTATGGCAAGCATTTGAAAATTTGATAGACAATCAGGGGTATTTTTGTCATTTCACACTAAAAACTAACTGAAATCTAACCCTGTTGTTTAACTTGATACAAAATGAAACTTTACTGACCTTAAAATCAGTTTTCTAACTTAAGTATATCCGTCAGCAAATTGTGTCAACCTAATTGTACTTATTTGAGATTAACTCTATTAATAATTGGGCTCAATCCACTGATGAATCAACTAAAGATTGTTCCACGTTGTCCCATACTCTATTTGAATATTGTACAAGCTTATGTCTATATATACATCAAAATTTTCTCTATAAGCTATCCACATGGAAAAGACTACAATTAACCAAGTAATTGTTTCAACAATCTCCCACTAGTTTATGTATATTTTAGTTTTAACATTCATCTCATAGGTTACACATACTATGAAAGTATATCTTGATTTGAACTCACTTAGCATGTATATTAAATTTTTCAACAAAGTTATAGATGTCCGAAGATTGAAACAAAACTTCCAAAAGTTAGAACGAAGACATACTCAACGTTAAACTAATTATAAACATGCTTATGAAATAATCAACATTATATAAGGTCTTATGCTACAATATCTAGTAAATGAACATTTGTAACATAAATACCCACATATTTTGTTGATGAAGCGCCACAACTATTATGTCCATATAGGTGGAGTTATATTTGATCCTGTTACTTTGATAATAACTTCCATTAAGAGTGTAGCTTATAATATGTTGAAAATAATCTCAACTGCAAGCTTGGAGGACTTGGTTAACTAGACCGAAGTCTTTGCCGAAGAATAGGGAATATAGTTTTTGTTGATTGCGTTTTTCCTTTATGTTCTCTTTTCGGCTAGTTTATATTTAGTTGGGGTTTTCTATACTTAGCATGTAGTGTTTTTCTATTTAATAAATGATGGGATTTGAGAAAAATATCGATTTCCTCATTCTGGTGTTTCCCCAAAAATTCATTGTTTTGTTCTAGTTTGCATTCTAGTTTCTCTACATCTGGTATTAGAGATTGGTTAAAACAAAAAATGGTTGAACCCGAAACACCACCGAGAGGAACCGAGGAGAGCTCGACTGTCTCTAGAGGGCCGGTGACTGGAACAGTGGCGGCTAGAGCTTCGAATAGAGAAAACATACCTTGTTATACCCTATGATTACTGACATGAATTATTGGGTATGGGCATTTAAAATGAGACTAATGATGCGTGCTTCGAGAGTTTGGGAAGCTGTCGATGGGGATGGAGCAGTAAGCGACGAGATGGACAAGAGAGCGTTCGCTATGATTTCTCAGTCAGTTCCTGATGCCCTCTTAATGTCCATTCTAGAGAAGCATACAGCCAGAGAACCCTGGAAAGTATTGAAGGAGATGGGAATTGGAGAAGACAGGGTATAAAAGGCCAATGTGTGTGTTTTAAAAAGGGAGTTTGACAGATTGTCTATGGATGAAAGTGAAACCGTCAGTGAGTTCTCTCTAAAACTTACAAAGATTGTCAGTGAGATTCGGACGCTTGGGAGTGAAGTCACTGAAGAAGCCATAGTTGAGAAGCTATTCAGATCTATGCCTGGCCGTTTCCTACCCATCGTAGGGACAATCCAACAATGGGGTGATCTGGAAAAAATTTCCATGGCCAAGGCTGTGGGGAGACTGAGGACTTTCGAGTCCACCCTGAAAGGCATAAAGGCTGAGAAGGAAGATGATGTCAAAACTCTTGCTGACCAAAGCACAATGGGAAGCGCTCCCAACTAAAGGCATAGGAGGTTATGGATCGAGCTCGACGTGTGGAAGAGGGAGAGGACATGGTCGAGGATATTGGATAAAGGTAGACAAATCAAAACTCAAATGTTTTAACCGCTCCGAATTGGACCATTTTGCATATGAATGTAAAAATGGTAAGAAAGAAGAAGTCAACCTAGCTGAGCAGCACGAAGAAGAAGAAGAACTTGCATTATTTGTGACTATTGCAAAAGAAGTCTCAAGTTGTAAGCCAAATTTTGAGTATGTTATGTTGAATGAAGAGGGTGTAAGACCCCAGTTCAGATCCGGATCAAGGGTAGAGACAAACACCTGGTATCTGGATACAAGAGCCACGAATCATATGATGGGGAGTGCGGAGTTGTTCTCTGACATGGATCAGAAGATTAAAGGTATGTTAAAGTTTGGAGATAGGTCTTTAGTGGAGATTCAGGGAAGAGGCACTGTTTTGCTGCTAGGATAGAATGATGAACACATGTCTTTAACAAATGTGCATTTTATTCCCTCTCTAAAGTCTAATATTATTAGTCTTGGGCAACTAGATGAAGAAGGTTGCAAGATGGATTTCAGAGAAGGGTGGTTGAGAGGTTACGATCTAAAATGGAGGTTGTTTATGAAGGTAAAATGATCTGAGAATCGTTTGTATATTCTCAAAGTGGGAAACACAAAGCCAATCTGTTTACTCACCAAAAAAGACAACAAAAACTAAGTATGGCATGCAAGGTTTGGCCATCTGAACTTTTTTACTTTGAAAAAAATGGCGTGTGAAGAGATGACGAAAGGGTTACCGGTAATCTCTCATCCAGATCAGTTTTGTGAGGCTTGCTTGATAGGCAAGCAACAAAGAAAGGCTTTTTTCTAAAAATTCCATGTATCGAGCTGTAAAGCCTTTAGAACTCACACGTGCATACATGTGCGGTCCCATTACTCCTCATACACCTGCTGGGAACAAGTATTTCCTCCTTTTGTTGATGAATTTTTAAGATTCATGTTGGTAGCTCTATTGAAATCTAAAGATGCAGCATTAAGAGCATTCGAAACTTTGACAACAAGGCTCGAAGTGGAGTCAGACCAGAAACTAAAGCTTCTGCGTACAGACAGAGGTGAAGAATTTCTATATGAAAATTTTCAAGTCTTTTGTGATAATGAAGCGCTAAAATGACACTTAACAGCTCCCCGATCTCCTCACCAGAATGTCGTGATAGAAAGAATGAATCAAACTATTGTGGGGATGGCAAGGTGTCTCCTGAAAAATAGAAACGTTCTAGGAAGGTTTTGGGGAGAGACTGTCACGAGGACAGTATATTTACTAAACAGCTCCTATACCAGGAGCCTGAAAGGAAAAACTCCATATGAAATGTGGCATAATCATGTTCCAAATGTAAGTCATCTTAGAATTTGTGGTTGTATAGCTTTTGTTAAGATTACGGACAAAATTGTAAGGAAGCTTGATGACAGTAGTGTTCGAGTAGTTTTTATTGGGTACGAACCTAGAATAAAAGGGTATCGTTTTTTCAATCTTGTTATTAACAGGGTAATAGTTAGCAAAGACGCAATGTTTGATGAAGAATCAAGTTGGGATTGGTCATCCGAGCCAGAGATGAATCAATCTATAAGTGAAGAAATTTTTAGTGTGGATTGGGGAGAGCAGTCCGCAAACGAAGCCGAACCAGTTTGATGCGGTCGCATCAAATGTACGTTTATG
>JAYMTP010003388.1:0-17120 GCA_036897365.1 Geranium brycei | reverse complement strand
CCTTTACTAGTCCCTAGTACAATAACATCATTCCCAGCAGCCATACAAGTAATAACTCCTCGCCCCTTGGCAGCATATCGTTCCAAAAGATCTACCGAGAAAACCTGCCTCCCCGGATCCATCATTGAGAACACAAATCTCAATCCTATACATAAAAAATGAGCTTAACCAAACAACCAAACAAGAACCTTTACACATAAATGTAAAGCAGTGCTACTAGAAACAAAATTAAATTCAATGTTTGAGCTGAGAAATCGAAATTTCCACAGAAAACTCACAGTTCAAGCATGAATTAGTTACTGCTGCTTCTGGAATCAAATTCAATCCGATGTTATCATCAGATATACTTTTATCCTACAACCAGAACATAAAAAGATAAGAATTCGCACTGCCCACTTCAGCAATCCTCAAGAAGATGAAATATAACACGAGTTGTTCACAGGGACAACAAGGCAAGGCATCATTTAATTTAACAAGTATGTTCACATGAATCAGCAAGTATACTAACTAGTAATTGCTCAATGACTGTGATATGGTAACTACCAAGTACAACATATTAGGCAATCCCAAACAAGTATTATACAACACAAACAAAATTCAAGTCCAGAGAAATGAATAACTTTCCAGCAAATGCACATGAGATTCAGATTCTCAAATCAAGCCTAAAAATAAAAGAGTCAAAATGAACATAACATGTGTCAACTTGTAATACATATTCATATGCAATATTTGATAAATAGTGTGAACAAAACATGTGTGTCAGCTCATAAACAGAAACACTTGAATTCCTAATTTATAAATAAAATTTAGTTGCCTGCCCATTTCCAAACTCGTTATTACATGGTTGGCAGTCATGTGAATGATAAATGCATACTACTACACTACTATCATATGCTCAACAACCCTATCCTTTTCTTTTCTTCCTTTTAAGGAACCCCAACATTTCCTCTCTTCCATTATATCATGCCCATATAAAACTAACCCAAATTTTCATTCTTTTATTTCAAATTCCAATCACTTAAATGTACCATAAATATACTAATAGTAATTACTTCATCATGGATTACGTTTGGTATCTAAACCACTCAATGAATCAATGATGGTCCCAAATTCCTAATAACATACTTAAATAGTAATTAATCAGATAGACCGTAATATTTTCTCTCTTATGCCACAATTCGTTAAAATCAAATCAACATACTGATTGCTCTTTCAATGTATCCAATTTCAGCTTCCACGTCATTTAGGTTTCAACTTCATCAATAGCGCCAGGTGCTTCTAGACTATCATTCAACATCCATTAACAGTAATCAACAACCACACTATAGATTATCTTCACGAACCAAATTACAATTAAGCCAATACATTAGTTATAAAACAGAGCCATCAACATTCAACAACAAGTATTGGATCATAATTCGTATCTACAGAACATATTTTTGCAGAAATTGCAAATTAGTACCACAAAACTCAGAAAGCTCCATGCATTTGCTGATCAAACAAACGAAAGAGAAACCCTAAATCCTCAAATTTGAAACTCGAGGCTGAAACTGATATTCACATTTACCTGTAAATCGACAGGAGCGATCGGAGAAGAAGCAACTCCGGCGAGTACAGAAGTGTTCGAGAAGGAGAGATCCGAAGCATGGCGCTTTCTGTTCGACGAGCTCTCCGTTTTGTTTGTGGTACGGGTCAAATTGATGTTGGGCTTTGTTGGGCTATATTATTTGTTTCTTGGGCTTTTCTTGTTTATTTTGATAAGCCCAAACGAACTAATGGTTATCAGCCATATAAATGCCATGGTTCACCTTAAATTGCTTAAAATTTGTTTGGAACAACGGTCTCGTGATTTGAGACAAACCCATAATCAAATTCCCTTTGGGTCTCCCATACTCTTGTGTTCGAATCTATACTGAGGATCGTGGCGAACTGGAATTGAAAAATTGAGAACGGATAATGGTTTCATTTTGGTTCTACATTTTTGAGAATTGATGAACTGTGGTTCAAATATGTTTATCGTAAACTATAACTGTGGTTGACCGATGAAGAACCGAATTTGTTGTGACTTGCCACGTGCTGTCCTCTTACCCATTCTTAGTATTTGCAGATCGATTATGTTATAACATTTTCTGTTTCGAATGTAGATTGTATCTATAGTTTATAATTTAATATTGTATTGTATGGAATAAAATTGCCTAGTTAGTTTGAAAATAACTTTTCTATGCCTGATTCGACTCATAAATCAGGGACAAAATGAAGATTCAAGTGCAACCGGTTTGGTTTGATTATACCTGCCCGTCAATTGTCTTTGGTTTTAAGTATAATTCTCCAAATCTTAGAACCGTATAGATTGGTTCAATCTGACTTTAAATCGATTCAGTTCAATTCTAAAACCATGAACGACAGGATGAACAAATAAGTATTAAGTGGTAGAAGCAATGTTCCAAAAATCCCCGACTTAGATTAATTTTTGATTATCTCTGATTAATTTTCAATAATTTCTAATTAATCTTTTAATTAGATTTATTCTCCATTTATCATCGGTTAATTCACAATTAGTCTTAAAAGATCTTTCAGCCCAACTAGCGATTAACTTTTTTAAAACAGTGTGTGTAGGAGTGATAAATGGTAATATTTCATTGAACCAAACCAAATATAACATTCTCAAAAATTAATATCCTGAGTTGGGTTGTTGCTAGCATTGTTACAATCTCATTCCTTGTCATGATTTGAGACATGATCCATCATTTCCATGCCATGATCTGACTCTCTTTCATTGCATTGCACTGATGGTGCAAATAGAAACTGAAAAGGACAACGTTGTGGGATGTTGAGACAAAGTCAACAGTATTGTTTTGATAGCAAAACAGAGGCTTTAAACATCTTTTTCATCATCAACAACAACAAAATTCAGAGACAAAACAATTGAAAAAAAGCAAATGCTTCATTTTTGTCTTTGAACCATGTACTCTTATGTTATAATTAAGTCTTTAAATTTTGTCTTGCTCTAATTTAGTTACCCAATTATCTAAACTGGAATAGTACACCGTAATAAACATGAATTACCCATAAATAGAACAAAAGAAAATTTATAATTATATGGGAACAAAGTTTTCAGATAGTTCAGTGCACGGGTGTCCATGGTTTGGTTACTCAAATCGTTTGGGTAAGAATCATACTGAATCAGGTCAATCGATTATAAATACTAGAGAATCATATTCAGAATTGGGACCGACGCAATAATCAGACGAATTTTCTGTTGGAACTAAAACGCAATGTGATGGTCATTCACTTTTGACCCGAATTATGGGCTCAGTAAACCATTTAGACTTTATTTTCTTGACAAATTATCAATTTATTTATTTTAATACAATTATCGGTTCATGTTCGTTTTTAGTCCGATTAGAAAGTCATGAAATAAAAGACATTCGAATGTACATGCAATACTTTAGTTATAAACATACATTAAAAACAAAAATTATACTATATAATCATAGACCATTTTGGTTTGGTTCTTTTTGATTATATTTAAACCGAAATTGATGAGTTCACTAAAACATAATAATCAAACACAAACTGTTATTCATATTTCTCGATATTTTAGTACGGTTCGACCTAATTCTGTGTCCAACATAAAACCCTTAATTTAATAACTATTTTGAAACAAAAATCTTTCCTCAATTTCTAGAAGAGAAATCAAAACTAGGAATTTCTCTCCCTCCTACGAATTGTCCTTGTGTTTTTGTCTGGTCCACATTTCCATCATTGTTGCACCAAGCACAACTGGAATGATGATTACATATTTACTATCACAACTCTATAGGATCTGTTTGAAATGCACCAAGATATGCTATTGAAAATTTCCCCCACAAAACTACAATAAAGAAACAACAACAAATATTGATAGCATCCCTTATTTTAGGCTCTTTCTTCTTCTCCTCACTCAAGTGCCTCAGTATCTCTCATGTTCACCATGACTTGCACTCCACTACTAAAGCTTTTCACAGTTCACATTATTTTCCTTGGCCAAAATTGAACTACACATTGTGGGATCCATATTTAGAATATAGGATTGCACGGCAAAAACTCGAACCGACTAACGAAAAAACTAAACTAAAAAGAATTGAAACAGTTCATTTATAATTAAAACTGACTACACACCAGTTTGATTCTGATTTGTAAAAATTGAACTATGAAAAATTTAATTGAATTGAAAACCAATTAGTTTGAACACGTGATTCATTTTAAATTATTTATATTCATTAACTGGGCCTGAAATATCGACCAACAAAAAAATAAACCAAGAGTCTCTAAAAGTTAAAAATACACGAAACCCAATTCAAACACAACAAACCAATCTAAACCTAAAATTGGTCAATTCAAAACCGAGACAAACCGAATTTCATTGATTCGATTCCGGTTTTAATTTTTTTGAAATCAAGTTGGTCTGATCGATTCAACTTTAGACTTGTTCGTTTGAAAACTGAACTGTGAACACTTCTAGACCAACCGTCACGGCATGTTAACACCACCTACTTAAACTAACATACCCAAAACTTGCCTCCCTCAAATTGGCAATTTGAACTTGAAACTCTCAATGAATTGTACTTGTTGAACAACAGATGTTTGGCAAATGGACTTAGAAGCTGGCTCAATGTATAGCTTGAGTTTGGAACAAGAAATGCATAGCAGCCTTCAGTTGATCTGATGCAGAGGGCAGAGAGACCAAGTCAGTTGCATCGGTTGAAAAATAAGGTAAAATCAGACCCCACCACATACATTTAATAATATTCCCTTTTGAAATCTAATGTTTCCTCAGGTTGTCTTGTCTGCAGTTAGCATAATTCCCTTTTTAGAAAATCTAACACCCATTTTGCCCTTTGAAAAGATAGGGATTTGCTATTTTTTCCATGAAGAAAAATAAAATTCCAAACATGTATGTATCACACTAACCTCAAATTGCAATATTTTATTTTAAGATAACCTCACATTATTACAATTGAGTTTAGTTGGTTTAAATTTATTTTATTCTACTATAACTAACACATTCAGTTTAATTTTAACTTAACATCATTAGTTTTTGATCCTTACTGTCTTTAAAATTTTCAGTCAAATGGTGATTGATCATTTTGAACTAAACACTTACAATTTAAGTCGAAATTAAACATAATGTAATAGAGTGGGATGAAAAAACTATCAACTATAATAAAGTTAAACAAATCTAAATCAATTGCAATTACTTGAGAAAGAAGTAAACTCAATCGTAATAATATGAAGTTATCTCTATTTTTTAATATGATATCGTTGTTTTTGCAGTATAAATTACATACTATGATTGAATGAGCTATCATGATAAAATTTGATGTGTTCTGTGATTAAATGCATCAAATTTTCTTAAAATTCTGAAATCTTTTGCTATGTTTTATGATTTAATACATCAATTTTTATTAAAGTGTAGCATTATAGTTTTTTCTTTCTAAGACCTATAATTTTATTTGAGCAGAAGAGAAGAATCTGCCCCAATTGGATAAAGAAGACTTGCTTTCCTCTGAAGCTACACAAACACTTGCAATCTAAATATTCTTGCTCTTGTCCTTTCAATCTGGGGATAGTAATGATGCCTCTAACCAAAGGAAGAATCACATTCTCTTTTTCTTCCTCATGATTTTCCTTTCTCAGAAAGTTGCACCCAATGAATGCTTCAAGAATCAAAACCCATATAAAGAAAAAGGGAAATTTTCAATTTAATCTTGTTTGGTCTTATGTTACAATTTCATTCCAATATAGTACTTACATTAAGTATTATATCGTAATTTCTTTCGCATCAATCTGATTCAGTCATTTCCATTTAAATTATTCACGATCTTATCAAATTAATCACTATTGTATCTTAAGGATGTCAATAATTGATGACTAAAATGGTGGATTGCAAGAAATGGGTGTGCACTGTTTCAATTTTACCGAAAGTGATTGTGTATTTTTGTTTTTGCAAAAAGTAGTTGTTAACTCAATTTTTTTGTTGCAAATAGTTGTCAACCTAAATTCTCTTTTACATCAAACGTAAATACCTTCTTAACTAAATTTTTAAAAATTAAAATAAAAAATATTTTCTCAACTCGAGCTCGGCGGTTTTTTTCTAACGTACATTGGTATTCATCCGTGAGACTTCAAATCTAGACGTGTTCAAAATAATTAGAAAAACGGGCGAGCTGGAGTTAACAAAATATTTTGATTTCTAAATTTGTGGGGCATTTTTGGCTGAATATACACATTTTGTAAGGGGGAAATAAGTTCATCCACAACCACTATTTGTAATTTAATCTAAATGAAACACTAAACAATTGAAACCGAAAAGAATGAATCAGAAAAAACAAACATTTTACTTTGAAAGAAAACAGGTGGATTCAAGAAGAAATGAGAAATTGGTAAAGCACTAAAATGTAATTAATTAATTAATTAACAGCAAGAGAAAACAAAGAGAGAAAACTTGAAGATCAAGAAAGTAATGAGTAGTGACACTAAATCCATATATTTTGTAGACCAACCAAAACCTACCTATGTGAGCACATGTCCAAAAGCTTCTTCCTCCCCTCAACAATCTCATCAAAGAAATCATCAATCTGCCCAATCAACCCCTCAGCTCCACACCTCAATTCCCCAAAACAACCCTTCAACCCATCAACCCTCTCTTGCACCTCAACCCCTTCTCCCCCAAACTCCACACCCCTCTCCAGCTCCACTCTCAGCTCTTCCATGGCCATTCGCGCCTTTTGGAGCTCCAACACCAACACCCCTGGCTGCCCCTCCACCTCCTTCGCCACTCTGCTCTGCAATCTCGCCATCGAAGCCATGAACCCTGATCCCAACACCAGGTGACCCTCTTGCCCTTGTTGGAAAAACCTCGATTCGGGCCAGCAGTACACTAGCCCTCCTAGGAGGATCATGAGGAGGAGTGAGCTCACATTCCTCATTGCATAGAGAGCCCCCCGAAACCCGTTGAACCCGTTGAACTTGGATTGGATCATCACACTCTCGTCGCGATCAAACCCTAGCGACAGGGGGTCGATCCTGGTTTCCATCATGCTCTTGTTGTCCTCCTCCAACCCCAGGATCTCCCTCTGGCACACCCGTATCGCCCTGATCACCTGAGAAGAAAAAACAGTTCACGACACGTCAGGTCCTGAGTTCGAATCTTGAGACAGACAGTTAAATTATGATTTACTGCTTTATTGCTGCTGGCACATGAGGTCACGAGTTCAAATCTTGATACAAACAGTTAAATTAACCTGTCTGGATTGCTGTCTGCTGAGAATGTTGTACCCGTCGATCGAGAAGGCTATGTTGGAGGCAGAGGAGTAATAGCTCTCCATGCCTGAAACCGCGGATTTGATGACATGGCACGCCTCCCAGAGCCTGGAGCTCTCGTCCATGTACTCGTCGAGCCACTTGGCCCCCGCGGGGAGGTGGAGCTTCTGGACAAGGACGGTGAGCTGGGAATGGAAGGATCTGAGGGAGGAGAGGACCTGGTGGAGGAACTGTATTGACATGAAGTCATGGCACATGAACGAACGGTTGAGATCATCGACCCCTCGAGTGAGGAAGCTGTAGAAACTAGCCACAGAGGTTGTGCTGGTGCATGAAGAATCCATCATATGTGAATTGTGAAATTAAGCTAAAGCTTTTTGTGGTGATGGAGATTGATAGGTAATAGAGAAGAGAAGTGAAATGAAATGAAGTTTTTGATGAGTATTAAGTAGCTTAAGAGTGAAAAGGACTGTTGGGCGCAATTATGGGTGCTTGCTTCCTTTACAGTGGAGTTGATGATTGGGAATCTTCTCTTCTCATGAGAGAAAATAAAGGGAAAAGAAGAGAAAATGTGCATGGGAAAATTTTGTCATGAGCTGTCTAATTACATATCAGAGAAGTGTTTTTTTTATGATGATGATTTGGAAGCAAAATGAGCAAATCTTGCAGCTTTGTAAAAAGTTTGACTACTTTGACTCAGATTCTTCTTCTCCTTCTATTTTGATTTGGTTCTTTTGAATTGAGTGTTGTTTGGCTTTTGTGTTCTTTCTTTTTCTCTTCCTCCCACAAGCAATTCCACACAAACTTTTAGATTTAGTAGTGTCTGATTATGTTAGGAGAGATGGGTTTTGTGGGTTTGTGCATTGAGATTTGTTTATGTTCTCTATGAAGATTCTTTACCTGCCCAAACCTTCCATTTTGGGCATTAAACAAACAAATCCCAGTTTCTCATGGAATGGGAATATTATATAATGCCTCTCTACTATGCATCAAACCCCACAACAAAATTTACTTTTATTTTCCCCAAACCACCCTCGATCTTGGGTCATAATATGGTATGATGCAACAATTGAAATGGGCACTAGCAAATGACACCCAAAATACTCAATTTTATTCGATTTTCACGCTAGAAATGATTTCTATTCTTTCAGTTTTAATCAGATTTAACACAATCAGTTTGATTCATTAACGTAACGTTAATATGATGTGTTTAAAACAATAACCCAAAAATTATTAAAATCGTCCGAACATCATTTCTGAACAAAACCCATGAAACCCCACAACATGTTATTTTATTTTTCCCGACCCACCTTTAATTTTGGGTCATAAGAAGATACGACACAACCATGAAAATGGATACTAACAAACGACACCCCCTTTTTATTCACGTCGTCTATTTAATAATCGTGAAAAATAGGTTTAAAACTGATTAAAAGTTAAATTTGAATAAAATCGTCAAATTATCATTTTCGAACAAAACCCGATATTTTAAAATCATTTCGGAACCTTTTATTCCAAAGGGTAATTGAAAATTAATTATGGTGCATGGTTACCAAGAAACCAAGAGGGAAGGGCATGAGGTGTGGGTGTCATGATAGTAGTGCTTGATGGGAAGAAACAAAAGAATGTAGTTGATTGTTTTTGGTAGGTACAAAATGTTTCAAAGAGCTATAGCTAGGAGTTGATGTTCATTGAGAAATGTTAAGTAGAGGCATGCCACTCCAATGCACTAGAATCCACAGAATCTGCAGAAAGGGCAAGTGCCTGATGTGCCCTTCCCATCTGCAACTCTTAATCATTGGAAGAAGCTGCCCAGCTGAGAGGACACCACTTTACTCATCTCTCTCTCACCCTTGTTTTGGGTCTCCATTTTTGTAAGGTCAACTTCATGACATTCTTTCTGATTGCTGCTTTGTCACATCAACTAAAACTCACAACAAAAACATATATAATTCAATAAATTAATTTAGGTAATGGTGTCAAATCTTTTCTAATGAGTTTGAACTTTTAGATCGTTATATTTTGAATTAAAAAAATTATCGTTCATATGGAGAGTCTCACGTAATTTGAGTTTTAATTTATCATAGTTATAATAGTGTTTAGTTTCGGTTTTGGGTTTGTTTTTCGGGTTTTTTTTCATTTCTTTGATTATATATTTGTTTTGTTTCCTTTCTTAAATATAAATCCATATAAATTTTTTATCGTTCATAAAAAAATCTTCGATTCATTCTACATGAAAAAGAAATTTTCACTTCTAAGTTTGAACTCTTGAACTCTTAGGTGAGTTGAGTTTTAACATTGACAAAAATATTGGTAACACATTTTTGTTTAGCCTATTCTGTAAACATATCAATGACTAAAGTCGTCATAAATTTTCAATTCCATTTTTGTAATTTAAACATTTAATTGGACTTCGGCACGAGTCATCAAAAAAGCCATAAGAGTGACAAAAACACGAAAGACTGTGTTTTAGTAATTAAAACTACAAGCCAAATATGCATCAATGAGTACAAATTAAGATTATTCAACATTCATAAAGCATTTCCACCAAACACAAAATGGAAACTAAGAACTACGTCTTTTGAGACCAATACATATATGCACACTTAATTATCTCTTAAGACTAGAATCATTTTTTGTAGGATCTTACAATCCTCAACTATGTTATAGTCTATTTGGTTCTTCACATATGAAAAGCTTATCATTGTCTCTAATCACTTCAATGGAGTCAACCTCTGCTCCTTCCTCATCTGTCACCATTGCCCTTCTAGCATCAAACCCCAACTTCTCACCTGCCAACATAAAAACAGATTATATAACAGATCGTTCCCCATTTCATATTTTATGAAAATTCATGTAATAAGTATGAGGACGAATATAGGTGTTTGTGATTCGATTTTGAATCAAATCAGTTTAAAATTGAACCGAACTGATCAATCCTAGATAAACTAAAACTGAAACCAATAGGATTTGGTTCGGTTTTAAACCCGTTAATTTTTGGTTTGGTTCAGTTCGTTTTATATATAGTACCAACTTTTTGACTTATTTATTGTCTACCCAATATTTTTAGTTCAAATTAATGAAAATCGATGACTTAAAATAGACTATGTACCCAAATCGATTGGTTCCTGACTCGATCCAATTATCATGAACCAAAAGCAAACTAATTTGATCATTTTAGTTTCGTCTATAACCAAACATAACTGGATTATCAATTCTAGTCAGTTCAGTTTCTCTTGGTTCGGATTTTCTTAGCAACCCTATCAACGATATTGCTATTTAAATTACTCCCGATAAAATAATAAAATATACCCATTTGATAATTAATGCAACAATTATGAGTTTTCCAGTTTTAATTGATTAATCTTGTTAGAGTCCCACGTATAAAAGATATGAATTCATTCATCAGCTTATATAACAATATGAGTCTACACCTATCAGTTTAAGTTTTTAGGTTTATATAGTCTAATAATGTAGCAAAATTTGAAAAAATGTACCTGCAACTTTCTTGAGCTCATCAAGTGAACTTGGCAACCTAATGAGCCTCCCAGCCTCAATGCAACACCTCTCTCTCCTCACCAATGGATGGCCTCTATAAACACTCACCCTCATAACACAAAACCTCCCACCAAACCCTCCAAAACCAAACTCTTTCCCATCCCCACAACTCCCCAACAAAACATCCTCGTCCACCACCCTCGAATCGATCACATCGATCATGTGTCCAACCTCTCGTTTCTCCAACATTCCACTCAGTCTCTCAAAATCAAAACCAAAACCGTTCGCATCAACATCGGAGACATCGGCGCCGTTCATCACCAACAAATCGACCATGTCCACGTTGTTTTCGGACACGGCGACTTGGACCGCCGTGAACCCGCGGCGGTCTTTTGAGTCGGGGTGGTGCCCGAGTCTCAAGAGGCCGTTGACGACGGTCGAGTCGTTTCGTTTAGCGGCGGTGCATAGGAGGTCGCCGGAGGTTTGAGGGTCGGTGGTGGAGGCGTAGTGATGGAGGGTTTGGAACGTTGAGTGGTGCTTTGATGCTATAGCTTCCCATAATGCGGTATTGCCGTTTTTGTCTGTGTTGTACAAAATTTGCATGATCATGTGTTAGATACATGACCAAGAACTTGCTTGAACCAGTTAGACTGGATTTAAACCAGTCATACCAGTTTGAAATCAAATCAAAAGTATTGAGGACATTTTAGACTTTTTAACAAACAAATTCAGTTAAATTTAACCGAAGTTGAGTTAAATGTCACTCATTTAATATTCGGGTACCCGAAATGAAATTTTTTAAGTTGGAGTACTGATTTTAAAAAATAATATAATTGGGTGTAGCCATCTGTCATTAGCCCTAATTTGTAATCTACCCTTATCCATAATGTAATGTTTTAGTTCATATCTACTATACAATATATACACTACCATCTAAGAAGAACTTGGTTATATTTTTTTCTATAGAAAATTGTGAAAAATAAAAGTGGATGTAAACCTTCTTTATTGCAAAAAAAATAATTGTGAATTCATCAATTTTCGTAAAATGGGTAGTTTTGTTTAAAGTGACAAAAATACCCTTAAAGTTAATTCTTTTTAGAAAATTAAAAAAATTCAACTTCAGCTCGTCGCTTTATCTCTTCTTCAACCGAATATCATCCACCCGCGGCTTGATAACACGACGATGAAAATGGAGAGTCGGACCAACTCGGCGGTTGGAGAAGAGAAAAAAAGGCGAGCTCGAGATTAGGAAAGAATTATAAAAAATTTAATTTCAAAGTCATTTTTGAACAAAATTACATATGTTGCAAAAAAAATGTAAGTTCACAATTACTTTTTACAATAAAGAAAATTCACATCCAACAAGAATTGAATAGTTCAGCGGACATAACCAAGAACTTGTTTATATATTTTTTCTATCCGCAATTCATAATATATCAAATCCCTAATTAGAAGATCCGTCAAGATTCGAGCACTATACCTCTTATATATATGTTTTATGCAATGACAGTGAATTTAAAATTTTTACCTCGAATGTGAACATTGCACCCGTGCTTGATGAGTACTAATACGCAATCTTCGTGCCCATTTGCTGCCGCTATGTGCTGATATGCATCGATCAGAACAAAACATATCAGCTAACCAAAGGTTGTGAGAAAAATAGCAATAAACACATTGTAGTAAGTACGAAGTCATTGGTTATAATACTAGGAAATGTACCAATGGGGTTCTTCCTTTGGAGTCTCCGATGTCAGGATCCAATCCTGTCTTGAGAAGTTGATCGAGAAAAGCAGCATTTCCGGTACTCGCGACGGTTAACAAGTCGAAAGCAATGTTTGGATCGTCACCTTCATTACTCTCCACCAACAAATTCCCAATACTCTGATCCTTAACCTTCTTGTGACGCTTCAACAACAAAAAATCCAAGAAAGTGTCACGAACCTTGAAACGTCAATTAAACTAGGGATAATCACAAAACTTACATTGCAGTGTGTGAATTTTATAGTGAGTTGTACATTTCATTAATTGTTAAGTGTAAAATCTTGTTATCGACTTGTCAAGTGACATAGCTACAAATGAATCAGAAAGACAAGAGTACTTTTCAAATTAAAAAATAAAAAATATTATTGTAAAATTTTCAAATATGTAGAAGCAATTATGCGATTTTGAAAAAAATTGGAGGTCACATGAACTGCACGTGACTCATTTTTCCGTATGTTCTGACCAAGTGTTACTAAATGTGCAAAAATATTAAACAGTTCACGATAACTTTTTGCAATAAACTGTACTCAAACACGATGTGAATGTGGGATTTTATACGTCAGTTTCTTACAATTATCTCATATAACAAAAGTTCCCAACGGTTTTGGGCCCACACTTACAAAGAGAAGGTTGTGGAATCGAACCGAACTTTGTTAAGTTCGGAGAGATTGATAGATTTTCGGGTAGAATAGAGAAAATGTCTTAATTAATAAAAGAAGAAGAAATTTTTTATAAAAGGAGCAATGGCCAATTGTGGAACAAACAAGAAATGAACCAACCAACCAACCTGAAGGAAGTTTTTGAGCATGGTGACATTGTCTCTCTGTTTCGACTGCATTGCCTCGACGAGGTCACTGCTCTCGAGCCTCAGGAGCTGCGAGAGCGTCTTGGTCCTGAAAGTGAACCTCTGCGGCTTGGAGCAGAGCGCACCAACTTCCCCAAACACGTCCCCTGAGTTCAAAGTCCCAACAACGCTCTCCTTCTCCGTCGCCGACTCTATCATCTCAACCTTTCCGGACACTACGATGTACACATCGTCCGGCGCCTCGTTCTGCATTATCACGTTCTCTCTCGGGGGCAGGTACTCCGCCTTCATCTTCGCCACCTGAACCATGGACCAAGAACCAGATAGTCAAGCCCAAATCTTGGTACACAACTTTGCTGATTGAAAAAAATGGATCAAGAATCAAGAATCGAGAACTGAGAGTAGTCAAGAATCGAGGGTTTGATTTTCCATGTGGGTTTTACCAGGCCGAGGAGGGTTTCCGAGGAAATTCCCTCGAAGAGATAGACTTTCTCCACGGTTGGCAAGAAGAGGTGCTGGCAAATGGTCTTGCAGATTGATTTTGGTAGCTGCTCGATCAATTGCTGCTGGTTCAGCCTCTCTGCCTTGAATCTGGTTGTCACAAAAGTGGGAAAGGTTTTGATGAGGTCGAACCAGGCGCATACAATATTTACATGATTCACTTGTAATGTGTTGGTTATGTTCCCGATCCAGTTGAGAAGATATAGTTTATTAAGGATTTAGAATTTCAGATACAAATCACGAAGTTGTTTTTACTAGATCATTGATAATTAGTTGTTTTGTAAAATGTGTGTATTTCTCTGAAAATATCCTTTCTAATTAAAATTTTAGATGATAAAACTTTTTTTTGAGCTCAAGCTCACCAATTATCTTTTTTTTCACACGTTATCGATGTCCATCCATGAAACTTCAGACTTAGATAGATTTAGAGTTAAGATGAAAATCGACAAACTCGAGTTGAAAAAATATTTTTTTGAATATTTAAAATATTAATTTCAATGCATTTTCGTCAATTTTGTACAAATATACACGTTGTACAAAACATGGTAAATTCACGTCACTTTTTACAAAGCTTTACATAATTAGAATATTTCACAACAACCCTTTTTATAATTTATTCTAATATTAATTTGAAATCCATTTTACCTGGAACCACTCTATACCCTGAATCCTCACACTAGGGGATTTTTCCTTCGACTAGGATCAACAAATAAGTCCAGACTGATTCAATGCATATTCCAACATACCTCAAGCACATATAGGCCAAAATTTGCTCCTTCAGCCTCGGAGGCAATTGATTTCTGCCCACGAAATTCGACGCTGCCTCAATATTGTTCCTCTGCAACCACCAAAACAACGTCACATTCTATCATCTTTACCTTTTAAATCAATCGGCACATAACGTTCGTTACAAGGTCTCGTTGTATCGATTTACGTTTTTAGATGAATCATTTAGAGCAAGTGACTTACGAATTCCATGGTGCGATTGGTGCCTTGGACGACGAGATTGGTCATGTTGCCGATGAGGTAGGCGGTGAGGCCGAGGTTGAAGAGCATGTAGAGGGTGATGAAGATCATCTCCATGGTGTTGACGGCGTGCATGTCGCCGTAGCCGACGGTGGTGACGGTGGTGACGGACCAGTACATGGCGGAGGTGTACCTGATCCACAGGCTCGTCTCTCTGAAATTGGGAATCGCTGCTCCGATCCATGTGTTCCCTTTGTGAGGGTACATGTCCGCTATTAAGTAGTATATGCACCCTACGCAATGCACTAGAAACACTGTCACCTGCACAAAATTTTAAAAAGAGTAGTTCATTTCGTTGAATACTCAATTCGATATGGAGTCGAATTCGAGTTCAAGGTTACCCTCGTTTTATGAAGGAGTAAATTTCAAATCTCACTTACAAGGTACATACAATACACTTAAGAATTGGCTTGTTTATTAATCATTTTCTTGTATATATTTATGTAATTTAAATTTAAAATAAAAATTATATTTAGTCGACCACTTGATTAATCACTTGAACTTGAGTCTTATAAACCTCAATTCGAATCTCGCTGTGGTATTTACATATCTCACATTTATACTCTGAACTCTTAAGAATCACAAATTTAATGCTATTTTTGATACACAACTTGCCAATAAAATAAAATTTGAGCCGATAATAAGCCAAATCCAAACTGAATATGGGCTTAATTTTGTAGGCTTGTTCGAGCTCGAGCTCAATTGGAGACCAGCAATTTTAGACTCAAATCGGCTCACACCTAACTCTAGACCCTGATCCAAGAAAGTTGGAGTTTTAAGTGGGTCAGGCCCATTTAAGTAGGTTGAGGCCCAAGTCAAGAAAGGGAAAGTTTGAATTGGGCTAAGGCTAAGGCCCATTTAACTCAGACTTTTCTTACGAATAGAAGCCTGGCACATCTGACCCAGAAATAGTTGAATCTGACGTCCTTCTCAAGCCTACAAAATGACAAATAAAAACAGAAAACAAAGCTTACAAATCAAAATGATTTGGGAAATAAAGAACCATAAAATCATCAAAATTATTTTATGATTTAACAAAGCAAGAAATGATTTAACCTAGTGAATGATTGTATGAGTCGTCGCAATCTCCACAATCTGAGCAGACCCAAGAGAGAATAAGATAGATTGATTCTATACTCGCCGGTGACCAAAAATACTATCAACTCGAAAGGGACGGTCGATACCAAATCCATCAAGAACCATGTTGAAACATACCTATTTACACATCATTACATCAAAATCGTCACATGAATTTTTGTCGATTTAACTTTATCAATTTAAAATTTTAATATTGCACGGCATATCAAATTCAGTTTCATGTCGTCATAGAAGACAACATATTTTTATACAAAATAGAGATTAATAGCAGCCAATCACCACAAATTGACTTCATGACCAAATACCTAAAAACTCAGTTATGGTATAAACAATTTTAATATTGAGATAATTTTGAGTGAATTGTACTAAATAAAATATCAACCTTAATAATTACATATAACTTGATTTTATTGATGAAATTTTCGTTAGATTTTACATTTTAAACACTTATCTTACGTGAATTTAACTTGAATAATTGAATAACTGACCTTTTAGCGATCTTTTTTCGATCACGAACCAGCAACTGAGTTGGGTGGTCAATATAAGCAACGAGAAAAGTCAAGACAATATCAAGGGTAAAAAACAAATCAACAACGTTGTCAACCATGTATAATTGGTTGTTCGGAGAGGATCGCAGAAATGCAATTTCAAATGGGTATGCCCAAGCTGAATAGCCAACCAAAAGCACCATAAATGTCTCCCAACACCTGCATATGCAGAATTTCTTAATATAAGCTACAAGATTGTATCGGATTGAGTTCCATAACTAAATCAGTATTTCACTACTTGATAGATATGTTGTGTCATTCACCTATAAAGTTAGTTGAGGGTTTAGGCATATCGAACTTCAACATGGTATCAGAACTAGTTTAGAAGTGTTGTGAATCCGGACACGTTTAAGATTAGTATATATGTGAGGTAAAATGTTGAGAGAAGTCCCCACCTCCAAAGGTTGTGGATTAATTGACTACTTAATTAGCTTTCATTTTTTTGTTTAAACTTTTAAGTGGATCGAGATTTAACACATGCATATAAACGAGCTAGAGACGTCCTCAACGCCCACTAATTCCTGGTAATTGCGCACTTCAACAGTCTTGGATGGTTATACGTGTATACAAAGTACGAA